>RJWJ010024003.1:0-25261 GCA_004363605.1 Indri indri
GCAGTAGAATGGGTCATGAAATGGGCTCAGAGCCAGAGAACCTTGCACAAACTTACACCCTTGACTTGCCTACTGTGTGAGCTTGGATGTGCCACACTTCTTCTCAGGGCATGATTTTCATATTTTTAAAATGACAAGTATTCCAATAACAGCAGCTACCTTTTTTTCAACTCTTATTATGAGCCAGCATTTGCATGTTTCATTTTATTCCAATACTTAAGACAATCCCATGATGTAAGCATCATTATCCCCATCATATATGTCCAATAACTGAGACTAGAACAGGAATATAACTAAGCCCAGGCCACAATGTTAGCAAATGGCAGAGAGGGCGGCGGGAGCGGGGGGGGGGGGGGGTGTCGTTGACTTCAAAGTCCAAGTTCTCAGCTACTTAAGTCATTCAGGTTCAATGCTTCTTAATATTTAAAGTGCAGATGAATCACCTGGGGATCTTGTTAAAATGCAGATTCAAATTTAGTTTGTCTAGACTGGGGCCTGAGATTCCACATTTCAAATAAGCAGAGATGCCAATGCTGCTGGTTCAAGGACCACCCTTTGAATAGCAATGTTCTAGAATCTAGATCAGGGGTTGGCAAACTTTTTTTGCAAAGGGCCAGATGATAAATATTTTAGGCTTACTGGGCCATATCATCTCTGTTGCAACTACTCAACTTTGCCTTTATAGCAAGAAATCGACCATTGATAATATCTAAACAAACGGATGTGATTATGTTCCAATAAAACTTTATTTATAAAAATCAAATGATGGGCCAAATTGACTCATGGGCTATAGTTTGCCAATATCTGCGAGAGAGCTTACGAATCAGTTAGCTTCCACAAGCCCCATTCATTGTCTTTTCATGCCCACTACCCTGAACAGTCTAATGCAGTGGTTCTCAAACTATGGTCCACGGTACAGCAGCATGAGCTTCACTTAAGAACTTAGACATGCAAATTTGGAGGCCCCACCCCAGACCTACTAAATCAGAAAATCTAGGGGGTGAACTCAGCAATGTGTGGTTTATCAAACCCTCCAGGTGACTGTCATGTGTGCTGAAGTGTAGGCAAGACCTGGTGCCTCCCACTTTCAGCAGAATGAAAAGGCAACAGATGGCAGGGTTAAGAACTTGAGGTCTGGTGTCAGGCAGAGCTGTGTTGAAATACTGGATCTTTCTCTGATTAGCTTTGTGGCCTTGGGTAAATAGCTTAGCATCCATGAAAGAACCACAGTTTCTTCCTTTTCAACAGTAGCAGCAACAATGTAAGAGTATAAAAGTGTCAATGAAGGCAGAGGAGTCAGTGAAATAAGTTGATGTCCACAAAGCATTTGGCCTAGCCCTTGATTCACAGCAAGTACTCATGAAATGGCAGCCACTGTCCTCAGTATGACAAGGACAAGGTTCCTAAATACTCTCAGATGGCCTGGTATGAACTGTCACTTGGAAACAACTGGAGGCTTATGAGTTTGAGGACAGAAACGGTGGATGAGCTTAAATATGCTGTGATTAAATATACTGCACAGCTATCGGTGCAGCTGTTTCAAAGGACCCAGTCAGGAGTTAGTAGATCCCATCTCACCCTTTCGGGCGCTATAAGTAGCGAACGCTTGTCAGGTATTGCAACAAACCCTGACTTAGATTTTCAGAGCAGGGTGCTGGCCTAGGAGATGCTCTTTGTGGCCAATGCCCTGTTAGAGGTGGGAAAAGCACCAGCTTTGGATCCACATAAGCAAGGACTTGAACCTCTTCCTACTCTATCATCTGTGTGGTCTCAGCAAGTTGCTTCACCTTTCTGTGCCTCATTTTTTCTCCTATAAAATGGGGCCGGTGTTACATACCTTATGCCATTTATTTTTTTCAGTCTACTCTGAACCAGGCACTATTTCTGTGGGTATAATGATGAGGAAGAGAAAGAAATCATTCCTGCTCATGTAGGATTTTCAGTTTAACTGGAAAACCAAATGAGAAATTACAGTCAACTGTGCCGCATGCTATGATGGGGGAGGACAAAAGCCTCTGTCCAGGGACATTGGTCCAGAATTTCTCACCATTGGCAGTGCATTAGAACGACCTGAGAGCTTTTAAAAAATGCCACTGCTTTTAGTACCAAACCAGACCAACTGAAAATCAGAATTCTTGAGGCAGGCCCTTCAGCATATATATATATATATATTTTTTTTTAGCTTTTTATTTTAACATACTACACTTATAGAACAGTTGTAAGATTAAATATAAACTTCTGCCATTTCTGTTCAGCATTGTACTAGAGATTTTAGTCAGGGAAATTAGGCAAGAAAAAGAAATAAATGAAATCTGTATTGGAAAAGAAATAAAAGTATCTCAATTCAGATGGCATAATTCTGCATATAGAAAATCCGATGGTATATACACACACAAATACACACACACAATTAGAATTAATAAATGACTTCAGCAAGCTTGCAGGATATGAGGTCAGTGTACAAAAATCAGTTGTATTTCTATACGCTGGCAATGACGAATGAGTAAACAAATTTAGGAAAACAATTTCATTTACAATAGTATCAAAAAGAATAAAATACTTAGAAATAAATTTATCAAAATAAGTGCAAGACTTATACACCAAAAATAATAGAGCAATGCTCAAAGAAATCAAAGAAGAGCTTAATAGATGGAAAGACATCCTATGTTCATAAGTTAAAACATTTAATATTGTTAAGATGGCAATAATGCCCAAATTGATCTATAGATTCAATGTAGTCCTTATCAGAATCCCAGCTGAGTTTTTTGTAGAAATTGACAAGCCCATCCTAAAATTCACATGGCAATACAAGGAATCCAGAATAGTCAAAACAATCTTGAAGAAGAACAAAATTGGAGGACTCACACATCCCAATTTTTCTTCTATTTTCTACCTCCTACTTTCTCTCGTTCTTTCTCTGTGTGCATGTATATATGTGTGTGTGCATGCGAATGTGTGTTTACATGGCATATACACAGACCCTTTTTTCTAAACTGTTCAGTAGTAAGTTAAAGATACGATGCTTCTTTACTCCTAAGTCTGCATTATTTAACTCCAGTGAAAATGGCTTTTATCAAAAAGTCCCAAAACAATAAATGCTGGCATGGATGTGGAGAGAGAGGAATACTCATACACTGCCAGTGGGACTGCAAACTAGTGCAACCTCTGTGGAGTAGAACTACATTTGATCCAGCAATCACATTACTAGGCATCTACCCAAAGGAAAAAAAAGGCATTCTATAAAAAAGACATCTGCACTAGAATGTTTATAGCAGCGCAATTCACAATTGCAAAGATGTGGAAACAACCCAAGTGCCAATCAATACATGAGTGGATTAATAAAATGTGATATATATACGTACATACACACACACACACACACACACACACACACCATGGAGTTCTACTCAGCCACAAAAAACAATGGTGATCTAGCACCTTAGTAATAATAGTAGTAATATTCATGGAGTGTCAGGCAGGTGGGAGAGGGGAGGAGAGGATGGGTATATTCACACCTAATGGGTGAAGTACGCACTGTCTGGGGGATGGACACTTGAAGCTCTGACTCGGGTGGGGCAAAGGCAGTATATGTAACCTAAACATTTGTACCCCTGTAATATGCTGAAATAAAAAAATAAAAACTAGGATATTTTATTTTATAACTACAATGTAATTATTGGCATCGGGAGATTATCATCGATATAGTATCATTACCTACAAATGTCTTCGAATGTTCTGCTACTGTTCTTTATAGCAAAAGAAAGTCCCAGCCCACAAGTTGCACTCAGCCGTTATGGTCTCTTGGGATCCTTTAATTTGGGCAGCTCCTCAGTCTGCTTTGCTTTTGTGACCTCGATGTTCTTAAAGACAGAGGTCAGTTATTTTGTAGGATGCCTCTCAATCTGGGTCTGTCATGTATCCTCATGTTTAGATGCAGGTTATGTGTTTTTGTAGGAACACCCCAGACATGATGGTGTGTCCTTCTCAGTGAGTCATAGCAGGAGGCACATAAAGTAAATTTATGTTAACTTTGGTTACTTGGTTAAGGTGGCATCAGCCAGTTTTCTGGACTGCAAGGTTATTAGTTTTCCCTTTGTAATTAATAGGTTACTTGTCGGGAGATACTTTGAAGGTATGTGAATATTCTGCTACTCTTCAAAATTTCCACTAGTTCTAGCAGGCATCTGTGATTTTTAAAGCTCATCAGGTTATACAAATGTAGCCAGGATTGAGAGCCACTCCAAAGAGGGAAGAGCTATCTTTACCTCACTGAAAACAAATAAACAAACAAACAATAAATAAATAAGAGGTAAAACCTGGCCTCCAGGAAGAAATGAAATTAAAACTGAGGACTAAAAGATGAGTAAGATTAGCCCTATTGATTGGAAATTGGTGACGAGGGGAGCAAATGTTCTGGGATCACAATAGGCCTAGGGACAAACAAACATGCAAAATACCTAGAAATAAACCCAGGCCAGGTGGCTGGCACAGAGGACAATGCAGGATGTAGGCAGGAGGCACGGGCAGGGGCATGCAGAGTGTGTACTTACTACAAAAACAAGGAGAGAATGAAATGGGTTCAATCAGGAAAATGACATAATTGGGTTTTTGTGCTGGAAAAAATATATCCCATGATTACCATGTAGAGCCTCAATTTGAGGGTGGCAGGAATGAAGCGTAGCGAAGAGAGAGGAAATGGTGACAATAATGATCCCCCAGGCAGAGAAGATGGGATCGGCGAATGCAGCGGCAGCACTAGGTAGAGAGGGTGTGGGCAACCACAGGAGCCACATCAGAGCTGTGGACAATAGTAGAAAGGGCGTCTACCCTGGACTCCTGCGATCAGATGGGGCTTCCTGGAGGAGGTGGTGTATGCTAAGCCCTGATAGATGAGTAGAAGGCAGCCGGATGAAGAGGCAGGTGGCGCCTGTGTGGCAGACAGAGGGAACAAGAAGCAGGAGGAACTCAGAGCACTCAAGAAGGCTGGAACCTCCAGGAGGGAGCATGGAGATGTGACCGGAGGGAGAAGCAGGGCGAGGTCCCCAAGGGCTGTGAGCGTCACGCTGAGAAGTGCTGGTTTTATCTTCACAGCAAGAGGCAAGGGGAGTGACGTAAGGACCTAAAGCAGGTTCCACACCAGCTGCATGTGGAGGCCGACGTGGAGGGCAAGGGTTTAGGGAGGTGGAAAGACCTTCTAAGAAGCCGATTTGTCAACATTACGGAGGAAATGTCTAGAGAGGGTCTGCGGGTACTGATGCTCCCCACGTGGACACAGTCACCATAACTTACGGCTCAGAAAGAACAGCCAGGCAGACGCATCGGGGTCTTGGCAAGCTCTCACTGGGGCCTCTTCTGTAAACCTTTGGGAGGACAGGTTAAAAGATGAAGAAAACACCTTCCCGTGCAGAAGAGAGTGAGGACAAACACCTGTTGGCTCCGGACAGGCAGAGGCGAGCAAGAGCAAGGGGCCCGCTCTGGCGCAGAATAAAGACAAACGAGCAGTGGGTCGGGGAGAATACATCCTTTCTCAGGAACACTTGCCTCTCCATCAGGGCCCCGCCAAGGCCTGTCAGGCGGGAGCAGCGCTTTTGTGTGTGCACCGGCTGCGCTCCCGTTGCCATGGCGACGGGGCCATAAGTCATGTCTGCTGCTGCTGCACGGAGGCGCTGTGATTTATGCCTGCCTGGCTGGGATTGTAAACTTTTTTTTAATGTTCAAAATCTGTCACAGCAAGGGAGGGCTGGGTGTCTCTGGCTCACTTTGGAGGAGGCAAGGTGTCGTCAGACCTTGCCCAACTCCCTGCCCGTGATGCTCCTCCGCACCCCACAGCTGCGGCCACTGGACCAGCGAAGCCAGACTCTGCAGAGTTCCCTTCTGACCCCAGCCAGAATGGCTTCAAAAACCTGAGGTTGATGCTCATTCCTGAGGCCAGGCTACTGCCTTATTCCCGAGACCAGTTCTTTGTCCCATCTCCCCAGGCTTAGTCTATGCATGCAGGTTTTTCATGCTTTAATCTCTGGCTTAACAATCTGCACTATATCCCAGTCATGTTACAACTGGATCTCTAGAAGGGTGCGACACGAAGAACGTGGGTTTGAAATCATACCTTGTAAGCCTCAATTTTCCCATCTGTCCAATGGGGCTAATATACCTTCATCTAAGGCAGGATTCTCAACTTCGGCACATGGCTATTTGGGGTTGGATACTTTATTTTTTTCAGAGGTGGGAGGGGCTGTCCCGTGCATTGTAGGATGTTTAGCAACATCCCTGGCTTCTACCTACTGGGTGCCAATAGTACTCTACCAGTTGTGACAGCAAAAAATGTTTCCAGACATTGCCAAGTATCCCCTGGACAGAATTGCCCCCGTTAAAATCCAGTTTACAGATAAAGGAAATGAAACTTTTCCCTTTTTTTTTCCTCCTTTTGAGACAGGGTCTCGCTGTGTTGCCTGGCCTAGAGTGAAGTGGTGTGATCATAGCTCACCGCAACCTCAAACTCCTGGGCTCAAATGATCCTCCTGCTTCAGCCATCTGAGTAGCTGGTGCTATAGGCACGTGCCACCATGCTCAGCTATTTTTATTTTTATTTTTTATTCTTTCAATTTTCATAGAGACAGTGTCTCACTGTTGCCCAGGCCAGTCTTGAACTCCTGGCCTCAAGCAATCCTCCTGCCTTAGCCTCCCAAAAGTGCTGCGATTTCAGGTGTGAGCCACTGCATCCAGCCGAGGCTTTTCCTTTTGACCTACAGTATTTTCTGCTTTTATGGGCAACCAAAATTCCCCACCCCCATCCCCAAGACCCAGCCCTTCTGTGGTATGTGGAATCGTGGACATCCCTGGCTATTTGCCATCATGCCTTCCAGATGCCGTGTTCACCCTGCTGGACTGGACACCCTCACAGCACCTGTCCCACACCACCTGTGGAGGCCGGTGTGTGATCCAGATCCATGTCATGTGTCTTCTCAGGCTGCGCCATTCCAACAGAAGCAGCTCAGTCTGGCTGTACCTAGGAGGATAGCAGGGTGGTAGGGCTCAAAGGTGCCTGAAGGGGAGGAGGTGGCGAGAGGTGTGCTGTGGAGCCACACTCTGCTCCAGGAACCCTGGACCTAGGATACCTTTGAGGCGTGGAATATGGTTTGTCAGGGGGATGGCCATGCACACTTCCCCACAACCATTCGCTTTCCTTTTCTCTTTTTCCTTTTATTCTATTTTTATTATGGAAAAATACACACAATTTAAAATTTATTATTTTAATTATTTTTGTGTATTTATTTATTTTATTTTATTTTTCGAGACAGAGTATTGCTCTGTTGACCCAGGCAGAATGCAGTGGCATCATCGTAGCTCACTGCAACCTCAAACTCCTGGGCTCAAGTGATCCTCCTGCCTTAGCCTCCTGAGTAACTAGGACTGTAGGCGTGAGCAACTACATCCTGCTAATTTTTCTGTTTTTAGTAGAGATGGGGGTCTCTCTATTGCTCAGGCTGATCTTGAACTCCTGAGCTCAAGCAATCCACCCATCTTGGCCCCCCAGAGTGCTAGGATTACAGGCATGGCCCACCGCACCCAGTCTTGATCATTTTTAAATGTACAATTCAGTGGTATGGAGCACATTCTTATTGTTGTGCAACCATCACCACCATCCATCTCCAAAACTCTTTTCATCTTGCAAAATGAAACTCTATACCGATTAAACAACCACTCTCCATTTCCCCTACCCCTAGCTCTTGAAAACCACCATTCTACTTTCTGTTTCTATGATTTTGACTACTCTAAGTACCTCATATAAGTGGAATTGTACAGTATCCTTTTATGACTGGCTTATTTCACTTAGCATAATGTCCTGAAGGTTCATCCATATGTCAGAATGTCCTTTCTTTTTAAGGCTGAATAATATTCCCCCACATGCTTATATCATAATTGCTTACCCGTTCATCTGCTGATGGACACTTGAGTTGCTTCCGTGGTTAGCTATTGTGAATAACAGTGCTGTGAATCTTATATTCTTTTTTTGAAGCATCTTTGAGTGACACGGTAATGACTCAGTCATCATGTACTTAATGAACACTTACTGAATGCAAAGCTTTAGGGAGGGAGGGTAGAGTATACAAAAAGCATGAGTCACAATCCCTTCTCAAAAAGTAAGAGTTTAAAAAGAATCTAATGAGGGACTCCCACACTGGATCAAAGTCCGGGCTAAATAATTGTAACATAATGACAGCAATAACGACCAATATATTCATGCCAAACACACAAGGCATCAACTCCCTTGATACTCAACAGCAATTGTCCAAGGTAATTATAGTTATTTCTGTCTCGCAAATGTGGAAAAGGAGGCAGAGGGAGGTACAGTGATGTGTCCACTGTTTACCCAGGGAGAGGGCGGCAGAGCTGGGATGTGAGTCACAGCATCCCGTGCCGGCACTGCTGCCTGGGCTATGTTGGGCTAAAGAGTTTCAATAGCCTGGGTTGCTATGAAGTTTTTCTTCTCCTTCACTACTTTTTCTCTTCCTTCCTTTTCCTCCTCCAGCAATTCTAGGTGATTTTGTAGTTCTACTCACCCAGGACTTGCTTCCCCTCTGCAACATCTCAGCATGGCCATTCTACCCACACCCTGCATCCCCCATGAGGGCCTTGTGCCTTCTGCAGTCAAGAAGGTACAACCTGGAGCTCAGCGGCTGGCTGGCCTGACGAATGAGCCAACAGGAGAGAGGCCAGCTCCCCCCTCCCACTCCCCAAAAATGTGTGTGTGCTTTGAAAGAGGCCCCCTGGGAAGCAAATCCCTCCTGATGTTTGGTTTAGTTTGTGTGGCCTCTGAAGCGTGTATCAGGAATGCTGGTTCTGAACCCGCTCCCCGTTGAATAGTGTTGGAGAGACTCTAGCGTGCAGACTTCACTTCCTAAAGATTCATGATGTTCATTAACATATTAATGTCCCTGGGAAAACTGCCAGCAAGGAAATCAATGTAGCAACTTCATTTAGGATTTCTCAAACCTTTTAAATTAGGGAACCCTCCTTTTTTAAAATTTTGTTCCATTTACTAACTTCCAAGTATTGGTGTTATATGGAACCACTTGGAAGTAATATGGATTGTTATAATACAATACGATAGATGCTGTGAGGCAAGAACTTTTGATAGGGCTGTTTTGATGGTGGGGTTATTTATATGGAAGGAAACTGTGGGATACTTGGAGATAGTGTAAAAGTATTTGTTGAGCAATTTATTAGTAATATAAAAATATCTTCATGACCACATTAACATACCACATCAAACTGATGTCATCAAAATGTTCTATGTCCTCTCTCTGAGCCATTTGTTGAGCTTAGAACTGGGAATGCAAAGATGGTTAAGAGTCAATCCATGATCTCCAGGAACACACAGATTACCAGGTGAGGGCAGAGTGGAGGTACTTACCTCAAATTAACTGCAATGCAATGCCCTGACCCAGACTTCTGGAAAAACCATTCCAGCAGCATGAACAAACAATGGGGTGGCTATGATACTGGCAGACGGAAGGAAGGCACATTCACAAAAGGATGCTCAGAGGAAGTGATGCTTCTGCAAGGCTGCAATGGGTGGGGTGTAGTGTGCCAGGTCTGCAGGGGACCATGTGCATGGTAGGCCATTTCAGGCAGAGGGATGGTGCTGGCCAGGGCAAGGAGATAGGAAAGTGTATGGCATTTTGGGGAAATAGCAAATGGGGACATGGGGGGCGATGAGATCACAGAGGGGATGGTGGCCAGATTGTGAAGTGCTAAGGCGTGCCAGCTGCAATCATTTGGCTTTTTATTCTGAGGCAGTCGGGTGAGGGCTCTAAGTAGCTGTAAGCAGGGGATAGGCATGGCCCCAGTTGTGTAGCAGTGTCTAGGACTAGGCACGGGTATGGGGTGCCGTGGGGACAGAAAGCAGTAAACCATTTAGGAGGGTCTGAGCCCGAGAGTGTCAGTGAAGATGGAGAGGCATGAACAGTTCGAGGGTATTTTGAAGGTCGGGTGGAAGGACTTAGGGTTTGTGCTGGGTCTCTTCCATTTGTTCCTTCAGATGCACGCTCAGCTCATGCTCCTCTTTGTGCCTCAGGAAGCTGTGATAGACGGCCCAGTGGGCTCTCTCGCCAGGCTCCTCCCTGGGTTCAGCCAATGCAAGCACCAGCAGAAGGTCTAGTAGGAGGTGGTTGGGTGAAGTTGGGACGTTTCTTCCCCAGACTCCTTTCCTGCAGAGTTGCTGTGAGCTGTCTGTGCCCCTTGACTACAGGCCACAGCTCCATGACCCTGTTCTGGTAACTTTAGCCTCACCTTGATCCACTGACCCTAGCCACAGGGTACTGAATATCTCTTGCTGTTTTTGTAGAACATTCCCCACGTTTTGTGAACAGCTCCCTTTTAAATCTCTCCAAGCTTGAGCATGCCACCTGTTTCCTCCTGGGATCCTCTGTGATGTTAGTTTCCTTGGTTAGTGAGAGGATAAGGAGTTAAGCCTAACGTACAGATCTTACTCACTGAAATATTTCCATCTTTTGACCTGACTGCACTGGTGTGTATGTGGACATGTGTGTGTGTGCATGTGTGTGTGTGTTGGGTGTAGGGGCATTGGTACCTACTGGCAAAATAAGATACACTAAGGGAAACGTGTGGTCCTACCCAGCTGCAATGAGCAGGTCTTAGAGGGCAAAATGATTGCTCATCTTGGCTTATGTTATGATCTCTGTCACTGAGCTGCTGTTTGCACACTTAAAAGCATGGCCTGTTTAGGCGAGAAAGAGTGAGGCTTTCTAGGAAACATTGTGAGACCACAGCAGGCAACACAGCAGGGGGCTATGAGATATCTGTAGGTAGAAGGTGGGTTTGATCACTCAGGATTGTCCATACAGTGGAAAGAAGGTGGAAAAAATGACTCAGAAGGTCCTTTCCAGTCTGTGAGTTTATAATTGTTTAAACATGCCTTTGGAACTACAGGATACAACTCGAGGCCCCTGTGATGTGGGTAGTTTGTTTACAGCTTAAATTAGAGTGCTCCATTTTAAATATAAGTGACAATGATAGTGCCAGACAGTATCTAGGAAGCACCTACAGGGAGGCCTCGGCTCTGCTATAAGCCAGAAATACATTTCAGGAAATGTACTGGCACCAAGATGAGATTATCCAATATACCCCCTGAGATAACATAGATGGATGAAAACTTGTGGAAAAGGCAGTTCCAATTCCAATTCATCTTCAACATCTCCATCCACATGATCGTCCTTTCTCTCATGTCTCAGCAACCAAAGCTATCTCTTCATTTTATACACATCTTCACTATACTTTTATACACGTCTTCATTATACATTTCTACTTCATCTGAACACCATCAAGTCATGGGATGGAAAAGCGGAAGGACCTCTAAATACCACCAAGTTCAGAGATGACAAACACCTGACCCTTCTGCTACAACTCCCCATCCAATACTGAGGGTAAGCATATGAGTTGATCATGACGCTTTTCCCAGCTGAGTCTGTCTGTAGTCTCAGAAACCTTCCCAACATAAAATCCTAGGTAGCCCCTACCCACTTACCTGAGTTGGCACATGGGATGGTTGATATCTTCCATCTCCGATTTAATCCAACCTATTGGATGGATAGACAAGCCTAGGGAGGATTTTGAAACATAGGTGGGTGTAGATACTCAGGTCATGGTCCCCCCAATTCCTTCCATGGTTGTATCTTTAATCTGTGACCCTGCCCCTTAATGATAGGTGACCAAGCCAGAGGTGGGCTCCTAACACATGCCAGGCTTCTCTAGGACTTTTTAAAATCCAACTCAAGGAAGAGAAGTGTTCATCCTGGGTGGTAAGAGGCACAAAGAGCCTGGGGACTCATGATTATCCAACCCCTACCATGTGAGGTGGGGAATGGGGGTATAATAGGAAAGAATGAAGCCATCATAGAATGATGTAGAGAAGAAAGACAGAATCCTAAGATCATATAATTCCCTCGACCTCATTCATCCCTGTGGCTGAGCTGATCTCTTCCCCTTCCCATGGCATCCTTCCAGTAGAGTTGTCATTAAGCTAATTTGAATTGGGTCTCTGTCCTATGAAAGCAAAATCATCCTGATTAACACAGCACAGACAGGACTTCCATGCAGCCAGTGAGGGAGACATGGTAGCATGATGGATGGATGGATGGATGGATGGATAGAATCTGAGGTCAGAAGTCTGTGTTCAAACTCCAGTTCGTCCCCTTACCTTCTGCACTGCCTAAGGCCTTAGAATGTCAGCTTCCTCATCTGTGAAACAGGATATAAAAATAGCTTCAATATCAGAAGATGGCTGAAAGATCACTTACAGGAAGCTGAGTGCAAGGCCTCCACCCAAAATGCTACTTATTGATGTCTTCGGCGTGGGGTCAGGCTTCAAACCCAGGTATCCTGACCCCCCGAGCCCAGCACACTTGCCAAAAATCACACCTTCCTCTCTTTCTTTTTAATCTAAAGCTCTGCAGACCTGTCTCAACACCAGAAGTCCCATTCGAAAAGTGTTTAACGTCTAATGCAGATATAACAAGTCGTTTCTCAGTTTCACTGTATCTGCAAAGCTTTCTATAATTCAACATCAAATATTTATTATTACATTTATTAAAGTTTTAATAATTTAGCATCTCCTGCATGTAAGATAGGAGCTTAGCTAACTGGTTCCCCTTTATCCAACCCAGGTCACTTCAATATTTATATTCCAAAGTCTCCATTTGCGTTTCATTTAGCAGAGGCTGTGTCTTGAGCCCTGCACCCGCGCTGACAGTCGGTGTGTGCTACAGTCTCCCCAGTGGCAAAGACTAACAGATCTGGTGCTGAGCAGTGTTTGAAGAGATTTACAGAGCCTGGGCAGAAACTCATCCTAATAGACTTCACTTTTATTATGATCACTAAACTAAAATGGGGGGAAATATATATGTCTCCAGGCAAACCGGCTGAATGACAGGCAGCGAGGCTGGGAAGAGTTGAGGGTATAAAGTAGATCCATCTGGGAGGGGGTGGTGGTGCAGGGCAAATTCTAATGCCCAAATTTATGAACCCAGCTGTGAGTCACCCACAGTTTCTCTCCCTTTCCCCATTTAATAGTTCGTTTTCCACTTGCACAAAGAACACACCCACTCGACAGACCAAAAGCTCGACAAAGACTAAGAAAGTCCAACGAGCCTGTCCCTCCGCCTTACAGAGAACCCCCCGCCTTGACAACAGCCAGCATTTCCTGAGCCCTCACCCAGCACCCTGCGTTCATATCCTGATCCTACCACGTACCACCCACGTTACGTTGCACAAATGACTTAACGTGTTTGCATCTCTGTTTCCTCATCTGTAAATAACAGTAAGTGCATCATTGAATTGTTGTGAGGAGTCAGAAGTTATATGTGTAAAGCGCTTAGACAGGGCCTGACACAAAGCAAGTGATCAATAAACGCCAGTCGTTATTATTGACTACAGGGCTAAAAGTTTAAATGTGTTATCTCATTCGATTCTCAAGAAAACGTCCAAAGATATTAATGTTAACTATCATTCGCATTTACAGATAGGGAACTAACATTCAGAAAGTTTAAGTAACTAACCCAAGGTCAGCTATTAAGCTGTGGAGCTGGGATTTGAAGCCGGGCAGTTTGGCCTCAGGGCCCACACTGTTCATTTTGCCCAACAGTCCTCTCTTGTGTGTTTCAAGCAGGGAAGTGGGTTGCCTGTTGCGGTTCTCTTGCCCTCCGGGAAAGGAATGTTTGTGTGAGCAATTGGTGAGGGAGGGAAAAGTTGGGGGAAGCATGATGGGGACGGACACGGACACACACACACACACACACACACACTCATTAACACAATCTGCTGAGGTTGTAGGGAACACGAAGGCAAGAAGTCTGAGTTTTGCTCATGTCTAGTAGGAGAGAGGCATCTTGAAGAAACAACTTGACTTGTGTCAAAGGCCTTCCCTCCAGACCCTGCTGCCTGGACCCCTCCAAGCCGGGCGCTCCCCCGTGACGATGCATCCACCGGCCAACCGCCACTGCCACCCCACCCGCATGTCCTGCTGCTCTGACCCTCCCTTGCTGCTGCCATCGATGCCTAGTGTGATCCAAGGGAAGGAGACAGACACCCCTTCTCTACGCTGCTTCTGTACCGTATCTGTACTGTATCTTCTAATCACATGACCAGCTATATCAGGTGATCACCTCCTTAGCTGTACTACAATTCCTTCTCCCTCTAAACCTTCCCATTCATTGAACACCAATTACACGTAAGATGCTGTACTAGTAACTCCACACACGTTATGGAACCCTAACAACCACCGTATGAAGAAGACACACTAATCTCCATCTTCCCGGTTTTGACATTGAGGCTCAGAGAGGTGAACTGAGTTGGCTCACAGAGTTCAGGTGGCAAATTGTGGAGTCAGGATTCACATTCGGGCCCGTATGATTCCAAATCCTACACTCTTCCCTGTTCCTTCCTCTCTTCCTGGTCTTTCTACTCCTAGCCCCTAGCACAACGTCCAACACACTCGGAGTACCTGCTGTGCGTTTGTTGAGGGTTTTACCTTAAGATGTAAGGCCCACGTTTCCAGGACTCACTGCATCTCACTGGGGACTGCCTAAGCCCAAGCCAGCTCCCAGATCTGGAGCACTCACACAGGAGCATCTGCTGGGGACCCTGGAGCAGTAAATGCACTATCCTCAAGTGCCCCCAGAGGCTTTGCTGACTCCCCGAGTGCAGGCAGTTTGCCGCTGAGGAAAGAGAGAGGCTGCGAGAGCATATGATGCATAGTCTGTCTGTTATCCTTCTCACACTTGCATCCCCTGCCATGTGCCCCTTGGCACCACACTGCAGCCAAACTGAACTGGAAGTCCCCCCACCGGGCATGCCACTTGAAGGCCCTGCGCCTTGCCCATGGGGAAAACATCTGTGGGTTTTTCTTATCCAGCATCCACTTGCTGCCCATGCTGATTTTTTCCACCACCCATGGTGGTTTCAAGGGTGGGTTGGTGACCCAGGTCTGGCTAGAGTACTTTGTCCCTTTAGGCATTGATTTGGGAGATAGGCAAATGTCCCCAAACAGAGGCATCCAACTTAGAGGTATGGAACATGGACGCAAGAGTCAGACTCTCAGGATTCAAATCATGGTTCTGCCACTTCCTGGCTGTGTGACCTTGGGCAAGTTATATAACCTCTCTGTGCCTCCATTTCCTCATGCATTAAATGGAGCTAATAGTGGGTGAAGATTAAGTGAACTCACTTCAGTAAAGCATTTGGAATATGGAACGGTGACTCGTAAGGATGAGCTATGATTGCTGTTACTCAGTGCCAGGATTTTTGCACACACCACCGGGAAAGAGGCCATCTCTACCCTGGCAGTGCTAAACTGAGGTTTGTCAGCCTGGAGTGGTCAGTGAGAGCGTGCCTGAGAAGGAAAACAGAAAACAGAATGTGCCAAATTAAAAACAGACACAAGGGATGAAAAGAAACAGGAATACTGAGTTCCAATGACGTTTGGGAGCATATAAATCCTGCTATGCCAAAAGCCATTGCTACCCTGGAGTTTTCAAGCCCTCGTGTTTGTTGTTTTCTATTTGAGCCAGGTGATCCGTTCCTTGCTTTGCAACCTAGTGTATTTGTACTCAAACTTTAGTAAGCATTAGAATCACCTGGGGACTTGTTAAACCAGCTGGCTGGGCTCACCTCCAAAACAGCTGATTCAGTGGGTGGATTAGTTTCTTGTGGCTGCTGTAACAGACTACCACAAATAGGATGGCTTAAAGTAACCAGAAGTCTGCAGTCAAAATTACTGGGCTAAAATCAGAGTGTCGGCAAAGCCACACGTTCTCTGCAGGCTCTGGGGAGAATCTGTTCTCTGTCTCTTCCAGCTTCTGGCAGCTGCTGGCATTCCTTGGCTTGTGGTTGCATCACTCCAGTCTCTAACTCCATCTTCACATGGCCCCTCCGCTCTGTGTGTCACATCTTTGCTTCTTTCTCGTAAGGGAACTTGTTATGGTGTTTTGGCCCATCCGGATAATTCAGGATAATCAACCCATCTTAGGACAGGTTCTAGGGGTTAGCATCTGGTATCTTTGGGGGTTGTTACCAGTCTACCATAGATGGAGTCTGAGAATTTGCACTTGTAGTACGTTTCCAGGTGATGCTGATGCTACTGGTCCAGGGAGCACCCTTAGAAAGCCAGTGACCAAGTGACTTCCTGCTTGTACTCCAAAATTTGGCACGGAGGCTCTCTCCTCTGTGAGGCCTTCCTTTCAACATCTGAGTGGGTTTGGCTACCTCCACCTTTGTGTCCTTTGTCTGCCTTGAACTTTCCCTCTATGGTCTTCGACTGTCAACCATATGACATCTTTTTGTTTGCAATTCTGTCTCATTTAATCTACTGAAATCCTTGTCTTCTTAGCTCTATGTCTCCAAGACTTCGCCTGATATATAGTAGGTGTTCAGTAAATGTTCACTGCTTGGAACTGAAAGGCCAAAAGAACAAGGAGACATTCTTAATTCTATTCAGAGCTAATTCAATGTGGAAACTGTGACCAAATGAGCAATGCTAGCGTGCACTCTGATAGCCCATTATTCTTTCAACACTGTTCAGGAATTAACAGTATTTCACCATTTCATTTTCATTGATTTGAGATCACAGACAAATCACCTAGGGAGCCCCAAAAGCTGGGCTTTGTGGGTGATTATTATTCTAGCTACAATAGCTGTTCTCACATTTCTCTCATTAGAAGAATCAGCTCCAGGTGAAATTGTGAAGAAGGCCCAGTGTGTAGTAATAAGTGGTGTTTGCCGTGCTTTTCTCTCCACAAGTATCTTTTATTTCATTTCTCAAATCAGTCTCTTGTTTCACATTCCTTGCCATGCCATGAGACTCCTGAGAGCAGAGGTGGGCCATATGCATCTCTGTGTCCCTACGGTACCTGGCACAGTATCTGGCACACAGGAGGGGCCCAGCTGAGTCTTTCCAGATTTGAAATGAATCCGTGTGCAATTTAGCTGGAGCTCACTCTTCCGCCTTGTCGCTGGCATCATTAGTGTCTTGAATGCTAAAAATCTCATTCCCGGCAGCTTCCTGCTGGAACAGGCTAGAGAATGGAGCAGTCCAGGGAAGATTTCTCTTCTTTTGCACTTCAGCCTCTCAGACTTGACATCTTAGATTCCACACAATCAAATCGTGTCCCCAATTCATGGTTAATTGTCACTCTTACCTGTCCTGAAAAAAACATGCCTGATTCTTTTGATCAGAAATCCCTTCCTTCTTTTCTAACCCCCCAGGGCACTCTATGTCTACCCCACATGTGACTCTTCATTCATTCTGTAACTATGTCCATGCACATAAAGACACATTCCTAGCATACTGTACTAGACTTTATGTACTCACTGAAGTCTTCCCCAAACCCCATGACACTGGGGTTAATATGAGCCCCCAGTACTAAGACACTATTGATTTTAAGAAGCATCATAGATTGGATGTAGCCTTTCAGCAAAAGAAAGAGAAAACAATTAAAAGATAAAGAGAATAAAAAAAAATCACTATGCTACATTAACAACAAACATAATAACTAATGCTTCTAGAGAGTTCACCATGTGCCAAATTCGGTGCTTTACCTGCAGTATGTCATTTAATTTCACCACTCCCCTGTATGATATAAATAATCTTCTATCCCTGTTATCCTCAACACAACTACAGAAAACCTGCACTAAGCAAGGTAGTTCACTTGGGCTCCATAGCCAATGCCCCTCAACAACGAACTCCATGTTTAATCCAAGTATAACACACGTGGAGAAAAGTGTGCAGTTTGATGATGTTCACAGAGTGAAAACACCCACGTAATCACCACCCAGCTCAGGCAATCACACATTATCAGCATCACCTGAGTCCTTCACACTTCCCTCCAGTCATTGCCCCTCCATCACCCAAAGGTAATCCCTATCCTTTCTTCTAACATCATAAATTATTTTTTTACTAATTTGTAAAACTAAGTTTTTAATCTTTATACAAACACAAAACATTCTTTTGTGTCTGGTCCATAATTCAACATTACCTTTGTGAGATTTGCCCATGGTGATGTGTAGGCTTGTGTTCATTCATATTCGCCATTAATAGCATTCCATTGTATGACTATTCCATAATTCATTATCTACCGTTTTCGTTGATGGACATTTGTGGCTTTTTTCCAGCTCTTTGGCTCTTTTCTTTCCAGTGCTGCTATTAGTATTTCTGTACGTATTATCTGTGTTGCATGTATACATGTTTCTGTTAGGCATATTCTTTGGGGTGAAGTCGACGGGTTACAGGGTATGTGTACATCCGACTGTAGCAGATACTGCTCAACAGGTTTACAGAGTGTTTATACCTACTTATATTCCCACTATAAGGATATAAAAGTTCCGGTTGCTCCATATCCTTACCAACATTTGTTATCATTAGTTGTTTTAAAACTAGCCACCCTGGTGGGTCACAGCCTGTATGTTTGACTACCAAGTTGTGCCTCCTTCTATAGTGTGAGGTCCCATACTTTCCCCAGAATTCATCAGAGACCAAAAAGCAAAGAATCAAGTTGCAATTCACACTCAAGTTTTCCCCTCCAATCCTACCATGACGCTTACCTTCTGTTTCCCTTTGACTCCACTTTTCCACATAGTCTTTCCTCTAATCTCTCTGCTGTGATTTCATGGCAGTATTATTGGCTATCTATAATTATGATCTATTATTTATTACATTTCTAACATATCATCTGGCTGGAACTTATTAATTCTTTAAACACCCATGATATGCTTGCCTGGGCAATGTCATGTCAAACAAGGTTTATTAGTGCAGCTTGGAAAATTCAATCTACATAATGCAGATTCTTTCAAATGTTGATGACTGCAATCTTCTATCCACCATGATCAGGGGTTGAAACATGGTTTCATCACTTACTAATGAAGGCATCACTTTTATGCCTTTGGTTTGTTTGCTTACTTATTCATGTTTTGATCTAAGAAATGAAAATAATACTAGCATCACCTCATGGGGCTGATGTAAGGATGTAATGAGATAATATTACTAAAGTGTTTGGCCCATAAGAAATGATCGACGGATAGGAAATATTATTAATATTACACTCTATGAAGAAAGCACTATTACTATCCTCATGTTGTAGCCAAAGAAATGGAACCTTAGAGAAACGAAGTCAGCCAAGATCACATGGTTCACACTTAATAGAGACGGGATTCTAACCCAGGTCTACCCAGCTCCAGCGTGTGTGTTACCATCAGACAGTTTGACAGCTGTGTTTCTGTATCTTCACTGAAATCAGGAAGGCAAAGTCAACAGTATGGAACTCTGAGGACAGCTAGTCAACACCTTTTTTTCTTTTAGCTGATTTCAGACAAAGTAATTTAGTTGCTTTCAGACAAGGACTTTGAGAATAGTTCTTCAACCAGATGATCCTTGCTCCCTCTTCAAAATATGTAATGCAGAGAGATCTTAGCACCTGTTTCATTAAACTCTCATCTACTTCAACTCTATAAAAAACGGAAATAATGGTGACTCTCCACAAATCAATTTGTGTGTATGTGTGAAACCATCTTAGTTCCTAGTAATTATTGCTTCATTTCCTAAGTGCCACCCCTTTATTGATCTATTCTTTTTAAAACAACCTCTTTTAGGAAATATTAATATTCTAATAAAGCATGTTAGTTTCATCCGTTCCAAGTGAAAGTTGACAAGGTAAGAGTAAACACATTGCAAAATAGGAGAGCTGGGTTCTAGGAGCTTTCTATCAAGATGTCACAGACATACTGATAACATCTTCATTCAGAATGACCCAAAGGTAGCTATGGAGAGGTCAAATAACAGTCACTGGTAGTTAGGGGGTCCATGTTTTAATTCTAGTTCACAAGCCAATAAGCTGTGTACGAGCCAGTTTTAGACGTAAAACTGGAGTCTACTTTTGGTAACATCAAATTTCTGGAATGCTTCCCTTAATCAAATTGAGAGAAATAAACCCTCCAAGAGAAAGCTCCAGAACAGTGCTAAGATCAGATCTAAGACAACACACTTAATTAAATCAATAAACATTTAGTAGATGTCCAATATGTACTAGGAACTGGGGATTAAAAAGCTAAATAAGTTATTTTCCTCAACCTTGAGAAGTGCACCACGTAATGGGATGGAAGGATACATAAGAAACTAATTTGTGCACAGTAGAGTGAGTCTATAATGAAGTTAGCTACAAAGTGCAAGACATGTAAGAAATGTAGTCTCCACCCTTTCACGAGTAAAGTACAAAAGATTTAACGTGGACATTTAAAATTCAGGGATTAGCCCAAAGTCCATTCCCAGTACCAGAGTCACAATAGGTAGCATGCCATTCTCGAAACTTTTGCCTTTGTGACTCTCCTATATACTGTTAAGTAATAATTTTTTGTAAGATAAGGTCATTAATGATCCCATGATGAGCCAGACAATGTGCTGGCCTCTTTTATGCTTAATATAAACCCCAAAGGAAATCTCTAATGTGGAAATGTCGGGCACCGAGACATAGAGATGGAGGATGCTTTTGAGAGTTTAGGAGCGTGGTGTATTTGACAGTGTTCTCTACATTAACCAGGCAGGTGCCTTCCCTAGAGTCCCTGTGATACTGAAACAGACAGACTTCCAGGGCTCCAAGAAGTCCTGGGTACAGGGTACTGGAGACGACTTCCCTACCTGACATCTGCAGGGTCTTCGGTCACGAGCACGTCGGTCTTGCAGCTGGCCAGGGGGTTGATGGACAGCTCCACAGGCGGAACCACAAAGCTTTTGCTGACAGGAAGCCAGAGGCCTTGGCCCAAGCTGAAAGTAGACCTGCAATGTAAGAGTTTCCATTGGGGAAGTCCCTGGCGAGCAGACAGCAAATAGAAAAAAGGGACCCCTGTTCCCACCCGTTTTAGGACATTTTCTTATTTTTCCACCCGAGTCCCCTGCATTCTCCAAGGCATAATGTTGGCCAACTTTGTCCAGACTTGGATGATCATTTCTACAATCTGTTAATCATTTAGCCTGCACATTGCTTTGCATTGCTAGTTTTCTTTTCCTGAGTAAACAGTGAACCCTGTGAGGATGGGGACTATTTCAGCTCTGCTTTTCCAGCAGTCAGCCCTGATATCCAACAGGAGTTCCACACGTGACCGCCAAGTCGGCAGGGGCAGCCTGACACAAAGGTTAAGGGCATGGACTCTGAATCCATTTGAACCAAAATTCGATTCCCAGTTCTGCCACTTAATTTTCTATATGCCTTTATCTGCCTAAGTGTTGAAGTTTTACACAAGATTTCATGAATGTGGTGGGAAGAGGTTCTGAGGCTACAGAATATTTCTAATTAGTAATGTCTCCTCCAGTTCAAGTATCTGAGTCTATCAGTCTGGATGCCAGACAAATGGGAATTAGACTCCCATAGCAACCTGAGCCATGATGGCATTAATATACATTAATATATATTAATTGGGATTAATATATTAATCCCAATTAATATATATTAATCCCAATGACAGTTCTCATACTCAATGCAGCCCAGAAGTGCACGAGCTCGACAGTCTAAGGATGCACGACCACACCTTCCTATCAGACCTCTCTCCATTTCCCAAAATTATGCCCCAACAAGACTGTCAACTCACCTGAGAATCTTTTCAGGGGCTTGCTCGCCCGTCACCAGATCATAACCCCTCTCAAGTGTTGTATAAGGCCAAGGTCTATGGGAAGAAGAAAAGGGGAGAGGAGATGATATTAGTCAGAAGCAGGTGGGATTCATATGCGCACATTGCTCAAGAGAAGCTTTACACAGAACCAAATCCTGCAGAAGTAATTATTGGGCACGACTATTTACATTATAAAAGTCTGTCTCCAATTTACAGCAGTCGGCACTTTTATAAAGTGTCCATGTCCATTTACAAGTCTATGTACAAAAACCTGATTCTTGTTCCTTGTCTGTCCACTTGAGGAAGTGTTCATTGATTACTTTCTGTTTGGGCGAGTGACTTAAATGTCAGCCTTTTTTTTCTCTAGAAGAGTCATCAATCATGTACTTTTAATACTAAAATGCGATTCAGTGGAAAAGCAGAATTCACTTCCCACTGGGTTTTTGCAGGAACACAACTGCTGCAGAGAAAGCCTTCTCTGTGTAGACGCTTGGGGCCTCTGGTAACAGAACAGAGGTAGGCGTGGGTCCTCCATTGTCCCAGCCCAGATGTCCTTTGCTACTCACCCTTCACTCTGTCCCCAGTCACTACGCACACACAGGTGTCTGTGAACAGGGTCAGGGGCGTAGCCTTCGTGACAGCTGCATTCTCCTGTAAGCAAAAAGAGGAAATAGTCTTGTGAAAGAGGGACTCCCCAAATAGGCTTTCCTTTGGCTTCCTCGTTTTCCTGGGAGATAAAGTAAGCTGCCTGGTTTTAGAAAAAGACAACGGAAAGATGGTATTCTGGTCCATTGATCACTGTGGTTAATAGAGTTTATTCATTTGTTCATTCATTCACTCATTTATTCATTCAACAAGTCTTGGCCACATTCTTCCAGGCTCTCAGCTCAGCACTGGAGATGCAGAGGTCAGAGTTGCAACCTGGTCGCTGAAGAAGCCTACAACTTAAAACAGGGAAACAGGAAGTGATCAGGTGGCTACAAGTGGGGCTCTGATTTCCAAATATTTAAATTATGATAAAGCGCTATTACTGTAAAAGTGTAATCAGAAAACTGAAATCTCTCCATCTGAATGAATGGGTCACGGCCATCCATAAACCCCAAATCAAATGCCACCTCCTCCAAGAACCCTTTGATTTCCCCTTTTGGAGAAATCATTTTCTTTGCCTATTGTCTCTTGGTTTTACTTTGTTTTGTTTCTGTTGTGTTTTGATTTTAAAATCGGTTTCCCTCTCCTCTCCTCGCCTCCCTTGCCATCTCCTCTCTTGTCCTCTCTTCCCCTCTCAGCTCTTTCTGTTTCCCTTTTACTTCTTGCCTTTCCAGCCATCCATTCACATGTGCATCCATCCACCCATCATTTTTGGGGGATATGTCTCACACCCAGTTGCACGAGTGCTTGCTAGCATCCCACGCCACCATCCCTCATCGTATCTGCTCGCGTTGGCTGAGTTCATTTCAGTCGGTCAGCGCATGCCTCCCTTCCTAGCGTATCTTCAGAATCCTAGAAAAGTTTTCAGAAGCTCTCTGTCCTACCCCTTGTTGTTATCATATCTGCTCTACTGTACACTTCTTAAGGTAGGAGAATGTTTTTTGATTCCATGAGATATTGGTTTTTTTCCAAAGGTGTTTTTTTAGACATGTTCACAGATGCCTTGCCAAAATAGATTTTATTAAAAAAACAAGTTTGGGAAATCCTATACCCTTCCTTAGAGCCGATATAGTATGATTTTCCTGGAGGGAGAATATGCAATTGTCCCCAAACTTATTTTACCTTTGGAGACTTGCTGGTGGAAATGACTCAGGATTAGCATTCTGCGGAACGCATCTGAGAAATGCTGGTAGAAACTGCCCTGGCTTAGCCTACTGCCCAGAACAGAGTTGGTGCTCAACAATGAGTTGAATGAATAATTAACTACCTCTATGGCTCTGGTAAATTTCCAGACTATTGCTGCCAGCTTGCCTGCTTTCGCATCTTCTGGAGATCACGTTCATATGCACACAAATTCATTCTCTCTTTCATACACGAATAGGACTGGAACCCTCCTATCCTGCAGTGATTTGATTGATCTGACCCAGGAGTTTTCAAAGCATGTCCATGGAAATGTATTGTTCAATGGAGAAATTTAGGGACTGTGAAAATTTTAGATTTTACTTTTCCTTTAAAAGTTTAAAATTTTTTTTTTTTTTTAAATAAAAAAGTGAAGGATAGATAAACACTCAGATGCCACATGCCAGAATTGAGAATACTGGAGAGTATCAGTTTTGCCAGGTGAAGTTATTTTATTCAGGCTTCAGGGAAAAAAAAAAAAAACTCACCTCCTGTCATCTTTGTTTCATTGGGAAGGATACTGAGGGTGAGTCGAGGGGCCAATGCTAGTTGCAACTACATACCTTGGGATTCGGGAATTTCTCAGCCTTGTGCAACCAAAACTAAATGCAGTAGTGAACAAGGTACTAAGGTAACACAGGTTCTACAGCTATCACTCATAGCTGCTCATTTCAGAATGCCTGTATTCACCAAATAATCTCATTGTTTTCCCGATGAAGTACAAATGTTATATGTTTAACTTTATACAAAGCATTCCAAGTGTTTAAAAAACATGCTAACTTGTTGTATGTATTACACTGCTGCTTAATCTCTGTGCTCCGGCACCTACTAAGTAGTTAGCAAATAGCCTGGGCTTCAGGAATGTTGGTTGAACTAAAATGGTAGTAAGTCAGAATATGGAGTGAAGAATGGATCACAGATAGTGTTCAAAATATTCAGAATGAGATTGTTGAAAGACAGAAGGAGAAACGGACGAGAGAGATCTACCTTTCCTCTTCTCTGTGTACCTGGGGGATAAGGAAGGTGCTGCTCCCAGGCAAGAGTGCTCAGTGCACCCCTCCCCCACAACTTCACACCTGGGGTCTTGCCCTGAGTGGCAGTGCTGTAAGCACATGTCACCTAAGTCCTAACGGACTGACTGTTGCCAGAGGGAAGGGAAAAGAGAGAAAGGGCTGAGAGACTTAAATTTGGAAGGGAATAATTTACCAACAGTGGGAGGGGTAGGAGTCACTAATGATGTGTTAAAATGCAACAGTCCCTTCATGAAATATTCACCACTTTAAACACATCTAATATTAAAGATTAAAAGTCCTGGGATTTGTCCTCGAGACTCCCAGGACTGATTTATGATCTGCCACAAGCCACAGGCCTCATGATTCATAACGGCAGAGGTAAAATGGTTACCCCTGGCAAAGGAACAGGGAGTCAGGCTGGGGTGGGCGGGGAGGATCTTTCTTCTTTACGGAAAGGGCAGATGCTGAGGTTCCTATCTCTCCTGCCAGGGACTCTGTGGAAAAGGCACAGTTCATTTATTTCCCCTTTCTCTCTCTCTCTCTCTCTCTTTTTTTTTTTTTTTTTGGTGGAAGGAATATTGGTGAGAATGAGAAATCTATTCAGAAAAAGGGTGCTGCTATGTATCTTTTTTCTTTCCTCCTTGTGTGCTTACGAGGCAAGTTTTCCCTGACTCAGAATGGATCATTAATAACTGACACGCATTATACAATGAATGTGTATTTTGCAGCTGAGAGGCATCCACCCTGGGGGG
>RJWJ010024004.1:0-25249 GCA_004363605.1 Indri indri
CCACACTGGGAAGACCACGGTCACATTCCAGACACTCACAAGGGCCCTGAGCAGCAACACAGGGAGAGTCTAGCCCTCCACCGGGGCGGCCAAGGTCCCACCTGGCCAAGACGCCCAGAGGCCAGTATCTTGGGCTTCACTTCAAACAGCCAAGGAGCTCCCCTGTTGCCTGGAGCTGAGACCAGGGGGAGGCATCAGGGGAGGACAAAAGCAGGACTCTCAGTATTTGTTCCTGACACAGGATACAGAATAGACAGTTTTTTTTTTTTCGTGGGAAACCAGCTCACATTTAATTATGAAATTTTAAAACTGTACAAGTATTTTGACATTCCGCCCATAGTTAGTCTCTTATAACGACAGGAAAATACCAACCAATCACAGGATTTAATGGGTTTAATAAGTTTACCCTTTCAGTTCCTATATGCAGCACCCAATATTCCTTTGAAACACCAGCCAGACCCAGCAGTGGCAACAGTAAGCTTCTGCTCCCCCAGAGGTGAAAAGGCCAGGTCCTCTGAGCGCTGTGTTGCAGTGGCACTTGCCAGAACTGGTGCCTCCCCATAACTGGGGGACTTTCACTGTGCCAGTGAAAAAGCTTCCTCCCCTTCAAGGGGACGAAAAAAAATCACTCCGGAACCCGGCAGATCTGGCTGTGAGTCTTTCCTCCTGTCCCATCTCTTAGTCTCTACAGGCTTTTTTTTTTTTTTTGCAGTGGAACAAGAGAGACCAAAACCCAACCTGAGTTACAAGAAACAGTGATGGCTATAAAAGGCGCGACCAGAGCACCTGACATACTCCTTCACCTCCCACATCCAACGCCTGTGCTTCACAGAAAAACAACAAAAATAACAAATCCACAAAATCCAGCAGCTAGAATTACAAAATCCGTTCATCCAAGGGTGGCAGAAGGCAGGAGAGGTGGGAGAGAAAATGCACAGGGAGAAAACACAGTATTCAAATCAGGCCAGGCATAGGGGACGGCAAGTGCTAGAAAACAGCTGCAGGAAACTGGGGTCCTCAGAATGGACCTTTTTAAGGCCCCTCAGACCCAAGTAAGAAGGAAGAAAAACCCAGTGTCCAGCCGAATGTGGGAGCCTGAAGTCCACTGTCCTCCCAGGAGAGATGCAAGCCCCCAGGCCCAGGTGGCACCACATACCGTAGCTGTGGCCGTTGATGGAGCACTTGTTGAAGACCATGATGTTCTGGGTGAGGGTGCCCGTCTTGTCGGAGAAGATGTACTCCACCTGGCCCAGCTCCTCGTTCAGGGTGGTGGTGCGGGCCTCGGCAGGCGTCCGCTTCTTCATGCAGAACATCTTCTTGTCCCAGTTGATGAAATAGCTGTGGCCCAGACGAATGACCTCCACACTGCACAGGGGACAGGAGGTGAGGCTGGGGTCGGGATGGGGAGGAGGCACCCCACCCCCACGGGCCTTCGCTGCAGGCCCCCGCCTGGGGAGAGACAGAGACAGACGGAGAAGACACCTGGGCACGGGAACCTGGGCGGAAAAGGGCAGGGAGAGCCTGGAGGTGGAGCCGGCAGAGACAGCCGGCAGAGGAGCTCCCGCCCCACCCTTTGACGCTCTCCAGACAAAAAGGTGCAAAGGGCCTGGGCGGGCAGGTCAGACAGCAGGATCAGAGGAGCAAAGGGACTGCAGACAGGAACTCAAGCAGTTCTTACCTCAGGACTAATAATAAACCATGCAGAGAAAAACAAGAGAAAGTGTGAGATAGGGAGAGAGGAAAAAAAAGAGAGAGAAATAATGAGGGCGCTGTGCCTGCCGCAACACAGACACCACCTCAAAGAGCGGCCACGCCGGGGAAGGAGGGAAGGAAAACGGAGAGGGCTTAAAGCCCACTCCTCCCTGCCCTGGCGCGGGTGGAGCACACTCCTTCCACCCTGGGCGGCCCCACAACCCTGACTCTGTGGCTAAAGACCCCACTTCTGACTTAGCTGAGGCTTCTACCAGGACCTCATTCCCAGGCAAAAAAATGAGAGAGCTGGAAACGTCTTCATAGCCTTTTCCGCATGTAGCTCATCACCCCCATGCCCCAAAACATACACACTTTAACCTGATAAGACTCAGAAACTGTCTTAGGCTGTTACCAGGGGCTTTAAGTGAACTTAGATATAAAACATGAACAGCAAAGCCCAAAGATGGGAAAACAAAAAAGAAAACATTTTTCAATAGTAATGCAGAACTGGAGTTGCCATGATAACGATGAACATGCTACCACCCAATATTTGTACAGTAATTTAATTTGTGCAATGTATTTTCCAATCCAGCATCTTTTTATTTTGTTTTTTTCTAGAGATAGTGTCTTGCTCTATTGGCCAGGCCGGAGTGAAGTACAGTGGTATGATCGTAGCTCACTGCAACCTCGAACTCCTGGGCTCAGGCCACGCTACTGCTTTAGCCTCCCAGTAACTGGGACTACAGGTGCGTCACCAAGCCCAGCTAATTTTTTAATTTTTTTGCAGAGACAGGGTTTCACTATGTTGTTCAGGTTGGTCTCACACTCCTGGCCTCAATTGATCCTCCTGCCTCAGCCTCCCAAAGTGCTGGGATTACACATGTGAGCCACCACGCCCGGCCCTAATCCAGTATCTTTTATGAAGACATCCCTGCATACAAGGTGAAACAGGTATTATTGTTCCTGTTTTACAGGAGAAAACTGAAACGGTGTGAGGCCCTGAGTAACTGTGGATTTGCCTGAGGTCACGTGGCCAGTGAGAGGGCAGGACTAACCCAAGGACCTTCCAACTCTTCTCTTCATGCTCTAGAAAAGCCCAGACTGGACTCCTCAGCACAGAAGCACTTGGTCTTGCACTCATTAACATCAGCACTAGGATTTGGGGGCTGGTGGGGAGAGCTGAGGACTATTTGGGGAATAGTCTGAATAAAACATCTGTGTGAAAAAAAGACGGAAGATAGGAAGAGTTCTGAGCCACCTCTATAAAACATTTCCTTAAAAACATCACATCCCCTTATCTCCAGTGCAAGGCACTAAGTAAGAAAGTTTCTTTCTCCCGCCCATTCTTCCCTCCTCCCCTTCATGCTTCACGGCCCAGTCGCCATTAACATTCTCTTTGCCTCAGACATCCTACATGTCTCCTTGATCCTATTCGTGCCGCACACACTTCCTAAAGCGTTGTTCAGATTGTTTTTAGAATGCATTCTTTCACTTTTTTCAAAACCCTTAATGGCTTACTCAGCACAGAGTGCACAGGCAAAGACTGGAAAGCCTCGACAGTCAGGAGCAAGCTGATGTTTCCAGCTCCCCCTCCCACGGCTCCTCACTCATGGCCCATGCCCGGCCAAACTGTTCCATAAGCCATTCCCGGGTCCCTACCTCCGTGCCTTTGTTTCCAGCCCTCTTCTCCTCTTCTTTGTGGCTCCACCTTCACCCATCCCCCCACCCCCCAAACCCAGAGCAACTGCCACCTCTTCAGAGACGTCCTCCCAGATTAACTGCACAGGGCGCAATGGTCTTCCAGCCTTCCTGGTGCTTTGTGCCTCCCAATGGTATCTCAGCCTGACATGTTCAGATGTCTCATCCCCAACCCAGCCACTGCTTCTGAAGGCAGAGGCCACCTCACACAGCTGTGTCCCCTTGCTCCACACAGAAGACTATAGGTAGAATGACTTCTACAGTACTTGTTCCTATTTTATTTTATAATATGTTTAGATTTTTCTTCTTTTATTAGACTGAAGCCCCTAGAGGGAAGGAGATCCATTCCTAATTCATCTTTGTGTGCTCCATGGCACCTAGCACACTTCTCTGCACATAGTAGGCAAGCAATAAATATGTGCTGAATAAATCAATATGGCTTTTGCTCTAATACCGTCCCAAGTTCCAGGAAACTGTGGTAAAAAGTTTGCTCTGCACACAAAGATAAACAGATAACAGAATGCTCACAGTACAGGAAGAAGAGGACTTCAAGTTCCTTCTCAAAGATTTCATGATCATAGACAAGAAAAGTTTTCTGAGGGACCACCTGGGCTCCCTGGAGAGACCCTGGGGCAAAGAAAGCACGTACCTGACGTAGAGCGAAATGGGCACAACGGTGTTGAGGATGATGATGTAGGACCAGAAGGAGAGGAAGCCAGAGAAAAAGGCACTGTCCACCGCCTCGTCCCAGGGCAGGTAGACCTGGAAGCGCGCCCCAACCTCATGTTCCCAGATGGCATTGCCAATGGCCAGGATCACCCCCATGCAGACCAGGAATCCAAAAATCTGGGGAGGAATGAGAAGCAGAGGCTAGGCTGACACTGAGAAAGCCCTCAAGTCACCACTCGTACCCTGAGCCCCAAAAAGCTCAGGCATCTTTAAACTGGCATCGTGCTCTATTGGAAAGAGCTCAGAGCCGTGACAGGTTCTAGTCTGTCACGGGCAATCATGTGGGCTGCTCTCTGAACATTATCCCATCTGTGTGAAGGGGAAGCTAAAGCAGTTGATTAGCTCCCAATCTGGCAGCCTAGAACCTTCAGGAGTCCTCAAAGGTGGTAAGAGTGGGGGTGAGCTACTTTTAAAATACCGAAAAACTTGTAAATTACTCATTTTGCTTACCCAGGCTAAGCCTCCAAAAGCCAACAAAAATGCGAAGTTATTGTAATGTTTATTATCTCCTACAGACTGTCCTTTTTTTAAACCAGGGAAACAAACTATATTTTCATAAATGTAGACAGATTTCTTGATTAGTCAAAAATCTTATAAAGCTTGGAGTCTTTGAAGAAGGATCATAAGAAAGTTTTGGTGATTAAAAGGAAAACCCTGAGGCCACTGTCTGGCTTCCATCATCTATTTCCAAGGTTGCCTCTATTGTTGATGTTTTGAAACAAAACAGGCACTAGCCTGGTACCCAGTGACCACCAGGGGGCGAAACAAGCCTTTGCATGATAGACTTAACCACACTTTCCCCAGGCTGGGTATCTGCAAACCCTTTAAAGCTGGGTGGAAACTGTCTCACCAGAGGCCGGCCCCAGCCTTTGCAAGCTGGCATGTGGGTGGGGGGCAGGCAGCAGGCAGTGGGGGTACAAGAAGAGGAGGAATGCCCAACAAGGAGCTCAGATTTCTAGCTAAACAAGAGAAGGATTCAGGAATTGCCAAAAACTAAAACAGAAACTTTTCCTTTGGGATCCTTCATTCTTAGAAGTTGGGGGAAAAGACCCTTCTAACCATCTTCCAAATGGAAATTTTTCTTCAATTCCTTCTCCATCCCCATGAAGGCCTCCTTGTCCTTGGCAAAAGCAAACAGAAGGTCACATGCTGCACTAAGTCATCATCGTAACTGGAATTCAGAGAAGGGATGATTTGTTTTAGCTTTCTTTAAGTGTTGATTCATGCACGTTCCTAAAGTTTTTTTAAATAACATCTTCCAAGTCTAAAAGGAGCCTGAAATAAACACTGCCTTTGAGTAGCTGACCTGCAGGTGGCTTTAAAGCCAAACCCAAAGACTACTGACCAAGGAAGAGTGATGAAAGCAAAAGGAACCGCCCAGGGAAAACCAGAAGGGCAGGGGTAGGGAACCAGATGTGAGAAGTCTTACCCAGAGCACCAGTGTATTCATTAGGCGATCAATGCTCGTTCTTTTGAACTTTGTCCTGCCGCTGTTCTGCATCAGCTTAGTGTCTGGACCTAGAAAAGAATGAGAAGGGCTGGGAAAACCAAATAACAAATCCGCCTCTAGATTCTCCCCTGATCCCCAGACTGCAGGACATCAGGGTGGAACAGAGATGCTGGCTAGACAAGAGACTTACATTCAGGGATGGAGGTTTTTCACCTTATGTATTCTACCAGCGCACCCAGACTCATCCCATACTCCTGAGGGAGGGCTGGCTGAGTCACTAACACTTACCCTTCTTGCTTCAGATGCTAGGAGGCTCACCTGCAAAGATGACCAGCCCGAAGCACCACTCGGTGTTTCGCAGCACACAGCCCCGCAGCAGCATGTTCTGGTTGCTCAGGGGAAACTTGTTTTCCTTCCAGTAGAGGGTTCCACTGAATTTGTCCAGCTTGTTGTTGGGAGGTTCACAGATCACTTCACCTGAATGGGAGACAAGAGTCCCACTGCTCAAGGTCCAGTCTGCAGCCTGACCACAAGACAATGAAACAGAGAAAAAGCAGCGGAGGGCGATTCACACTGCTGGTGGGAGCAGGAACTGCTGTAACTTTTCAGGAAAAGAACGAGGCACCGTGAACTAATATGTTTGTATAAACATGTGTAAAAGTGTGGATGAATACACACTGAACTGTCAGTTAACACGGCTACCTAAGTAGGGTAGAAGTGGAGGGAAGGAGGGGCTGTTAACTTTCTCTTAAACATTCTGTGTACAGTTTGCCTTATTATAGGGAGCATATTTCATTATTCTGAGCTAATAATCAAAAAGAATAAGCTGAATTTCTCTCGACAAGCACAGCAAGTGGGGAGCTATCAGCCATGAATCTCCCTTGAAATAATGATCAACTCAAAACCACATAGTAGCCACCTGCCACCCCCAACACTTCCCCTCCCCACTCCACCCCCCACAAAAGTCCACAGAGTTGGAAAATCACAGCAACAAGAAGCCAAAAGGTACAATTTAAACCCCCAAACCTAACCCAATTCCTCTATCTAAGACCTCCTTTACCTGAAGATTGCTCCTCCAAGATTACTCACCATCAAACTTGGCAAGCTTACTGATGTCTCCCAATTCCGAGGTGACAGGAATCGCCTGACGTACTTTCATGTTGGTCTCTCTGGAAGGACAGTATCCCTGAGTCCTGGCTCCCTCCCCTTCCTCTAGATTCTACCTGGGGGCACCTAACCACAGGACATAACTGCTTAGCCCAGCAAATACTGGGTGGGTAATACCGCTACACATCCTAAGCCTTTTTTACCCCTAAATTTCCCAAATTTAGACAGAGCCCAGACCTGGGAACCTCTTTCAAAGACAATCTTTTTACCCACAAGGAGACAGGAGAGGGCTGACACTGAGCATGCCACTTACCCGTCGAGTTCTGCCGTCTCTATGTAACACAGCCCATGGGGCTCGCTGCTAGAAAGGAGGAGGAGATCCGCCTAGAGAGAAAACCTAATGAGGAGTCCAAATACCCAAACCTCCACCCCCAATGCGCTCTTTGATGGATCTCTCCTTCTGCTAAGCATTCTCAGTTTGCTTAGTTCTAAGCATATGAATGGCCAGTCCCAGGCATGTTAACATGACACAGAAGCCCCCCACTCAAGAAAGTTTCCTTCCATGGGTGTTTAAGAGGAAAGAGTAAATCAGGAAAGACTCATCCCTTTCTGCCAAAGAGAAGGAAGAGCCTGTAGGCCTACAGGGGCATTGTCCCTTACCGCCACAAACTGGTTATTTTCTAGCTTGATAATATCACCAACACAGACATTCATCCACTGCTCTTGCTGGAGGCTGAGGCAATGAGAAGACAGTGAAGAGGCTGTCAATAGCTAGAGAGGTTCCCAGAGGACCCCCTTCCTCCTGAGCCCTTGTCTCCAACAGGCACTCACATTCCATTGATCAGCACCTGAGACTGACGGTTATTCACCTGGTTATCACTCTTGTGGCGGAACTGAAAAGAAGAAAACTGGGAAAGGTAAGACAGCTTCTCCTGCTTCAAGGGAATTACCTGATCAGTGGAACTCAGCATGCTAGGTAACACCTTGCATACCCCCGTTCACAGACCGACTCTCCCCCTAACTCTTCCTCCCCACCCTCAGCAAAGACAACATGGACCTAGCCGGACCAGGTAAGGGATGTCAAAGTCACCAAGAAATGATGCTAAGTTGAGGTGTCTGTGAGTTGGGGGTGGGGGGTGGGGCAAGTGGGAAAAAGTAGAAGAATGAAAACAACTCACATAGTCATCGGTGGCATCTTTAACAGCTGTGATGGTAAGGACAAGAACCAAAGGCACAATGGTGGTGAACCAGGACAGGGAAGAGATCTGTGGGATCAACTGAAAAGAGGAAAGAGAAGCATGCCTCTGAGGTCCCACAGGATGCCTTCTTTCCCCTAGACCTTCTCCTTCCTTGGCTTTATGCAGCTTTGTGGGTTGCAAAGGATCTACTACAGGTCACTCACCTGCAGAATGAGAAGGAACAGGAAGTAGGTATTGGCAACTTCCTGGAACTGCTCAAAGAGGTTGACAGGCAGGAAGGTGAGAATATTGTACTTGGAGGTCTTGATGCAGTTACTCTGTGGCAATGGGAGAGAAGACAATGAGGCAGCCTCCGACCCCAGCCCAGAGCCAGATTGAGGCTGCCTCCTCCATCTTGACACTTCCCCAAACCTTCGCCCTAAAAACCTGCAGACACCAGGTGTAGGAGGGTGAAAGGAGGAGAGATGGGAGTTTCGTGGGGCCACCGACAGGTGACGGGCATGAAAAATTCAGCGCAGTAGCTAATGGAGAATGGCTGAGGAAGCTGTCTTCCCCTCCCCCCGGCACTCTTTGCAGTCGGCTCTCATTCCCACCCTAGGATGTCCCTGCACCTTTCCGCTCTCCAACTCGGTATGCTCCAACTCACTTACCGCGTACTGGAATTTCTCATTGTATTCTCGGTCATTAGCCCGTGCCCTCCTTTCTTCTTCTGCAACAGAATGATGTTGAAGTCAGGAGGAGCAAACCGAGGCCTGCACCAACCCTTTGCGGGGGGTCCCTGGTTCTTTCCACAGAATACAGTTTTAAGGAGTTAGCTCCACACCTGAGGTGTCATTAAATTCTTCCCTCTAGCCTGCCTCTCACCACCAGCCCGAGCACATGGCTCTGCAGGTTACGTTCACAGAACAGGACGTGTTCTCTTTTCCTCACCACCAACCTTCAAGGTCTTCCACTGGGAGCACTCAGTTTCTCTCCCTCACCCCTCTGGAGGAATCTTAGCCATTAATGGTCTTGAGGATCCACGGACTCTTTTGCTGCTATTAATTCATCCATTGTCCTAATCAAGGAGTTGCGCTGAAGGCACAAAGCTTCCCTCCCGCTGAGGACCACTGCAGATCTAGCCATGGTAATGCTCTCCCCGAATCCAGGGGGTAGGGGAGGTGACAAGGAGGGTCACCGTGCCCTGGAGCTGCTCTGCGGCAGCATCCCAGCCCCACGTGCAGTCCCCCATACAGGAGCCTCTGCTTGTCACATGTCACCAGCAGCAGCTTCTGACTGGCCCACAATGACATCACCTTATTTCAAAGCTCATCTTCAAGTAGAAATGGGGGGGGCGGTCAAGGATATGGGTCATGCAGACCGAGACAGAGAGGGAGGAAGGAGGAACGTAATTGAAACAGTTGCTCTCTAACTGTAACCTTTCTTGTACCATCCGCACACATTTCCCTTAAAGGGCTCACTCATTTGTCTCTCAGTGACACCTATCTAGCTACACCTATCCTGAACCTCCACTGGTCTGGGACTGCAGGTACCAAGTTCAAGTCCCAAAACAAGGGACTGTCCTGTGAAGCTCATCTCCTGGGGGTCACCGTGACCTGAGGCTCTAAAAGGGGGCAACTTACTTAGACAGTAAACATAATGCCTTAAACCTGTCCAAAGACTGCATACCAGACCCCTCAACACCACCCCCCAAGATCCCTGCAGAGCACACTGCAGTAACAAAACCCCAGACCATAGTGTCCTCTGCTTCTGAGCCACTTTACTCCAGAAACTTCCCTAGAGAGGCCCCCTTGGGACTTCCCTAGAGAGTCCGCTGCGCAGTCACCAAAGACCATGCAAAGAAAGAAGGCAGGGACTGGCCCCTTTGGAGCCAGGATCTCTGGGTCTGGAAGAAGGATCAGGAAGGTTGGCGGAGACTGCGAATAAGTGAATGTAGGGATTGGAGGGGGGAAATAACTGACGCAGGAGAGCCGCCAAGCGCTGCCTCCCGTTACCTGTCCCCCAAGAGGGCTTCTTTCGGCTCCAAGAGGGAGGCGCCCCAGCCCGGGCCCACTTCTCGGGCATCTCCTTGGGGACCGTCATGATCCCGGTTTGAGCGGGGGAGAGCAGACTGTCTGTCCTTGGCCTCAGCGGCGCCGACGGGGCGGACCCCCAGGGAGATGAAGAAGCTGTGGCCGCTCAGAGGGGAGCCCCGGCCAACGGGCGCGCGCCCCATCCGCAGCCCAGGCCATCCTCTCGGCCGCCTGCGCTCGGGGACGCCCCGAGCTCAGCTGCTGCGCCGCAGCCACCACCGCCCCCCATGCCCCCGCGGACGCCAGCGTGCGCTGAGTGGCCCGGGACGCGGTGAGCACGCCCGGGGCTCCGCCCCCGCCCGCTCCCCGAACTGCAGGGGCAGCGCCTGCCAGCGCGCCGCGTAGGCGAAAGCCAGCGCGCAAGCCCCGCCCCCAGCCACCCACCCCCGGGCCGGGCCAATGCGGGTGAGCGGACTGCCAGCGTTGTCGCGGGCAACCGCTTTCATCTCCCCCCCGCCCGCTCCGCCCGCGGGAAAACGGGGAGAACGAGGTGGATGGAAAAATGAGGGGAGAAAGGAGGTGAGAGGATGAGGAGAGTTGAGAACCCAGCTCCCCAGGCCGGAGAGCAGGAGCTGCAGGTGCCCCAAGATAAGAGTGCAGGTGTTTCGGTGGGAGCTGGTGCTCAGCCTCATCACAGCAGAAAACCCAGCTCTGGGATTGAGCGGAAGAATTCGGTTTCCTAGGCTACCTCCAAGCGGGGTAGCGGTTTTAATCTACCCGTCCTCAGACCCATACCAGTTGTCCCTTTTCCCTCTGCTTCCCGAGCCATAACAACACAAACTCTGGCCGGTCCCAGGATCCCCTCTCCTTGCCTATCTTACCTGGGGGGCGCTTTTTTGCACACAGTGCCATCTCACCCAGCAAGGTCCCAGCAATCCCATGGGAGTCCCTGCAGGAAGGTGACAGATGAGTGAGGTCAGGAAGCTGAAGTCTGGAAGCTTCATTCCCCTCATCAGACGCCTTCTGAATGTTCTCTTCTCCATCTCTGACCCTGCCCCTCCCCCAGCCTTCTCCTACCAGCACCACCAACACTCTTTTCTCTTACTGCCCTGATGGGTCCTTGAGAAAGAAGAGGGGACTACACGCCGCCTCCCATCATGCATCCGCCTTGGATAACATGGGGAGACTGAGAGTTTACAGGAGCCAAGGCCTGCAGGGAAAGGGAGAAGGGAGAACAGGCCAGATATTGAAGAGGGACACAGCTCTCAAGGCATCCATCCTAGGGACAATGGATGTTCCCATGTGCCTTCCTGGTGGCAATGACCGGTGCCTGTGCTTACTAGAAAGCAGAATTTCCCCCAAAGGGAAAGGGTGGGGTGGAGGAACTATAAATCAGGAAACACCTGGCAGGGCATCAGGAAATAGAGTGGGCAGGCTCCACACTTCTCGAAATGCTTATAATTCCCTCATCCCCCTCATTACTGGGGCTTCCATTATCACCTCCTCCAGGGGAGCTCACATTAAAGGCATGGCCCTCACTTCCTGCACAGACAGTCCCAAAACCACTTCCTCTCAGTCTGGGCCATTGCCCTTCTGGGCCAGCAGAGGGGTCTTTCCACCCCTGGCAGGGAGTTTGTCTCTCCCTCTCTCCCACCCCAAGCCTAGTCCGGTCAGTGTGGCACTGGGTGCAGGCTCAGGTAGCGTCAGTCAGACAGGCCTCTGCTTCCTTCCACATGTCTTTTCTTTCTCCTAGATAGGTATGAGGCCTGGCCTACAAGACAGGGTCACAGAGCTTCATCCCTATTCCCCAGCCTGGCCCAAAGGAAGCTGCCAGCCTGTCACCTCCTCCTTCTCTGTCTGGGTGGAGGGCCTTCCACCTCTTCCTCCTCCGTGGTTCCCCTGCCTCCAGCCTACTGGGCACACCCCACCAGCCTGTCAGCCCCAAAAGATACTAATTGCCTGTCTGCTCAACCTCTATAATTACAGACTCTGGCCACGGCTCAGTCACCCACACCAGTTCTCCCTTCACTAGCTCAGACTCCTTCCCTGACCCCAGATCAGGCAATCCTGAAAGCCAGAAGTCCTTTTCATCCCTGACCTTCCCCACTATGGCAGGCAAGGGTGCCTGGCTCAGGAAGAAAAATCTCATCCACATTTAAGAGATGCCAAACCCTCCTCCAGGGCCCCCAGCCAGGGTCTCCACCCAGTCTAGAGTCTGAGTCATGGCAGGGTGGGTGTGGAGGGAGAGTTTGAAGGAACGGATGCAAGGGTGGGCATCGCAGGTTCCAAAGCCAGCCCCACCCTTGGAGGGAGGCAACCAAGAAACACTATCAGCCAGAAGACTTGGGTTTGAGTCCTATGAAAGAGTTAAGGAAGGAGCTGCATGCCATCAGGAGTGAGGAATCTGGACACCGACCAGGAAAGTTGTTTTACCTCTAAGACCCTGGGGAGACTGAAAGCAGGCTTGGCCCAGGGCTCATCCCCTGCATGGGGCATAAAAGCGAAGGGAGGCCTGGGAACAGGGACCCCCTCTCACTTCTCCTTCCCAGACTCACACAGCCTGGGTTTTCTGAACAGGTCAGGCCCATCAGCCACGTCGCCCTGCCCCGTCACCCTGCCCCAGCCCCCTCTGCGGCCACATTTGGGATAAAAATAGCCAGCCCTGGGAAGGAGGCAATGCTCCATGAAGGAAAACGGCTTTCTATAGGTCCGGTCCCTACTCCCTCCAACCAAGAGCCTGGAGGCCTGACCCCCTCTTTCAGAGGAGGCTAGTAGGTCAGGAAAACAGGAGGAAATTGAATCCGGGACCCCCCAGCTCACTTGCAACGAACGCCAGCTCCAGCCACCCTCCGTCACCAAGGACAGAACTCAGGACTCACTCCACAGCTCTGAGCTCCCAAAGCTACCTCTCGTCCTGGCACCCTTGGTTTTCCTAAGGCACAGAGACCTCCACCTTCCAGAGACAAAGCCGACCAGCCCCAAACACCGTTTTCCGGGGACCTAAACCCTAGGACGCCGATTACTCCTCTCACCCCCACAACTCTCTAGGCGGTTCTCCCCTCTCTGATTTTCCATAAGCTTCTCCTTGGCACTCCCCGCCCCTTTCCTGCTTTCCACGCGCCCCGTCAGCACCTCATCCTCCCATGCTGCGGACAGCCTCCCGGTCTCCCCTATCCTCAGGCACCCCGACACCCTCTTCTCGCCAATCATCCACTTCCCCTGCCCGGTCTCAGCGAAGCTCCCGACTCCCGCTCCCCCGTCCTCCCCCGTCCACACCCCACCCCCCGCCCCCGGGCCCCTCCAGCCCCAAGTCGGCGGCCACAGCCGCATCTCGCTTTGCCCTCCCGGCCCCGCGCTCCGGGGCTGCCCCCACCTCGCCGCGCCTCACCTCAGCGCTCAGCGCTCGGCGCCCGCCCCGGCGGCCCCGTCCTGCCCATGCCGGGGGCTGGGGCGGGGGGCGCTCGGCTCGGCTCCCCGCGGGCTCCCGCCCCCCAGCTGCAGCCCCGCTCCCCCCGGGGCCTCGGCCCGCTACTTTGTGTCAGTTTCGGCCACGGCGGGGCGGAAGTGACGGAGGTGGCGGTAGAGGGCGGGGGGCGGGAGGGGGTTTTGGGGAGGGGTGAGGGAGAGAGAAGGAGGGCGCCGCCATCTTTGTGCGGGGCCGGGGGAGGGTCTTAAACCTTCCGAGGCTTAGCATTGCCAGGCCGGCCCCCTCCAACACACATACACACATCCATTCCGCATCTATAAAAAAAAAAAAAAAAAAATTAGGAAAATTCAGGAGGCTAATAGCTCTGAGGTTGTTTTGTTTTTTTTAATTTGGAAGAAAGAGAATAGAAGAACACTGCCTTCTCTGCAAAAAAAGCATCTTCTGCAGGGAAGGGCGTGAGAGCTGGAAAAGTGGTGAACAACGAGAATTATCCTTAGCGTCAGTTTCCTCTTAGCCCCCGACTCATGCTCCTCAGAGCCGTCCGCCCTCTGTTCCTTCACCTTCTCTCCTGGCCCTGGCTTATCTCACTGTCTCATCCTCTCCTTGAATGATACAGCCCCGGAATGTCTAGGTACCGGGCTGTGCCTCAGTTTCTCCGCCTCGCTCTACCAGTCTCCGGATGCGGGAAGGGCTGTGTCCGGCCGCGCTCCCGCTCTGCGCCCCCACCACGCCCCCGGGTGGACGCAGCTTCCCCACCCCTAACCACCGTCTGGGGCGGCGGCGTGTAGGGAGGCGCCCCTGCAAAGGTAGAGGCGGGCGGCGCTGGCGGTGAGAGCTGGAGGTCGGCAGTTGGAACCACGCGTTGAAGGGAAGTCCTCAGCGTCAGGCTCCCCACTGCCACTCCGGATGGTGAGCCCCTCCACCCCGCAGATTCCCACAGCCTTCCCTACCCAGCATCCCGGTGCGCACCCTCTGGCGGCTGCTTTGAGCAACTACGTTCTTAGAGGGCCTGAGGATCAGAAAACGGGCTTGGAGAGGAAGGGATGAGGAGCCTGAGTCCCCGGGCCTTATCCTCCTCCAGTTCTCTCTGTCCACGGAGGAAGGGATGCCTGGATGGGTAAACAGAGAAGCTTCCCACGGTCTGGCATATTAATAAAGAGAAAGAATATCTGTCTTGCTACCAGGCGGGCTCTGTGGCTCTGTCCAGAATCCGCGAGTGCAGAGAGGGCTATGGTTATCACAGTTTACACTCCAGCATCTGAGCTGAGGCAGGAGTCTCCAACTCTGAGGCTTAGTGTTGGGCAGACTCGAGATTCTGAGCTGGCTCCGAGTCCTCAGGGTGATGCAGAGACACCAGCAGGTGGTATGCAGCTGTGCCAAGTAAGGACCCCACCAGAGGGGCCACCACAGGCACCCACCACCAGCCATTACCAGCACTGCAAGAGAAGGACAAAAGAGAGATGTCAGGGGTGACTCCCTTAGCTTCCCCCTCTCTAAGGACTGGGGCAGTAACAGGAGAGCTCCCTAAAGTAGTTCCTGGGGTGATGGTCACCAGGAAGAGCATTGTCTTGACACCAAGGTGTAGCAATTAGAGAGGAGGCAATGCCAGGAGACCTTGGTCCAGCCTTTTGCCTTAAGGAATTATCTGAATATACTCATTTTGCTGATGAGGTCACTAGGGCCCAAAGAGGTAATATGATGTGCCTAAGAATACAACCTCTAAATCTTACTGTTTCAGTGAAAAGGGGGGAGGGAGGCAAGGGAGAGAGGGGAGAACATGTGGCTTGGGGAAGGGACACTGTCCCAAGAGGCCAAGAGAACTATTTACGAGAAGAATGCTGGGGACTCAGGGACAGAGACCTTAGCAGAGGGAAGTGAGTAAATGACAGCACCAGGGAGGATGTCTCCCACCTGAAGACTTCAGGGCCCCAACCAGCCACGTAGGTGAAGAGCCGTGGGCCCAGGTCCCGGGCAGGGTTGATTGGAAAGCCGCAGTTGGCACCCATGGATAGCCCGATGACCAGGACCAGCAGCCCCGCTGCCACAGGCTCCAGACCTGCAGGGACTCCCTTGTTCTGTCTGTCCAGGATGGCCAAGAGCCCCACAATCAGCATCCCAGTGCCCAGAACCTTGGAGTCAACAGAAACAAAGGGATCTCCATCAGGTGCCAGGTGCTTCATCTGCCCTTTCTCACCAAAACACTTCTCGTCACCATCCCCATGGCATCTGGCTTTGTTCAACACAGGCAGCTGGAGTGGGGAGGAGGGTGCCAAGATAGAGCCAACCTCGCACCCCACCAAAACTGAACAAGAGGCTGGGGTCCCAAGGGACAGGGCAAAAGTTGGGTCTCCCAGGTTTCACCCTCACTCCTACCTGATCCAGGAAGCCATTGTTCAGGGATAGATAGGGGGCAGGATAGGTGGCAAAGATGGAAGCTGTCTCCTTGGGGCCAGTCACTGTCAGGTTCCCACCTGTATAATTCTGTAGGGCATCTGTGGAGGAGGGGGACACCCAGGGTTTCCATCTTTGTTCATCCAAAACCGTTCTGAGGCACCTCTACCCACATACAGGTTCCCCTAAGGCTGTTCCTTCTCTTACCATAGTAGAGAATATAGGTGGCTCCTGAGGCACAGAAAGAAGACAGCAGCTGCACCAACCAGTAAATGGGGAGCTTTGCCCAGGGGAAGCGTCCCAGGAGGGACACGGCCAGGGAGAAGGCTGGATTCAGGTGGGCCCCTTCAAGGATCAAGTAAAGAAAACCAGCATCCATTAATTGTTGCTGTCAGGCACTGTTGCCAAGCAACACTACTACGCCTTCGCACATCCTTAAGATAGATAATATTATTCCCATCACATAGCTTAGGAAACTGAGGCTAAGGGACATTAAGTGACTTATCAGGATCACACAGTGAAGCCAAGACGTGAACCTGGGTCTACCTGCTCGCTCTAGCCGGGTGCATTGGCACAGAGTGTATCTGAGGGACAAGAGGACAAGGTCCTGAGCAGAAATGAGCCCCAGAGGACTTCAGGTGGGGCACAAGAAGAAAGCACCTACCCTCCATGCCCTGCCATAGGTTTCTGCCTGGGATTAGCACAAGGAAGGGAGATGGAGAGATACAGAAAGGGGAGAGGCCGTATGGAGCCCAAGGCTTATCTCAGTCCAGGGCACTGGTCAAGCTCAAGGAGATAATATCCATGAGTCACCAAAGGACCTGACTTTTCACCATCCACAGCCACTCACATTCATATACACACCTCACCCTCCTCACCTGAGACATTACCAGCCACGTAGATGCCTATTGTAACAGCCAGAGAGCCAGCCAGAAACACGGTGAAGAAGTTGCCTTTGGTTTCTCCACTGGTGACAGCCTGGGCCGCAGCCCCTAGAGTGATAAGCTGCTGGGAAGAGGAGAAATGAGGAACAGGGAGCCCTGGGGACCACCAGGGGAGGGAGATTGGGAAGGCTGGAGATGTGGCTGAGAGAGATGGATGGACCTGAGGGACTGCAAGGCAAGGAAAGAGGCAAAGAGAAGGAATGGAAAAGAAATGGGAGAAGTAGAGGAAGAAGAAAGGGAAAGAAGGAAAGGGACAGAAATAAAAAAGATGAAGTAGGAGAGGAAAGGAGAGCGATTAGGAGAGAAAAGAGGAGGAAAAAGAGAAGTGATTGAGAGTTGAGAGGAAGTGGGACAGCAGGAGAAAGAGGTAAGGACAGAAACTGTTGCCCACCTCCCTTCTTTCCTCCCCCCAGCTACCCTGCCTACCATGAGCACAAACACACCCAGAAACTCTGCCATGCACTGTCGGGCCAGGAGGCTGCGGATCCGGAGTCGGCCCCTGATTTCAGCCAGGGTCTTCTCCAGGGCCATGGTGGCGACACGCTTTCTCTGGTCACTGCTCCCTCCGTCTGCATAGGCACACTGCTACTGCACAACTACTGCTTGCTGGGGGAAAAGATAAGAAAGAGACTTTAAAACCAATTAGCACAGCTCCTGAACAGCAGCTAACGTCTCTGCGCGTGTGTAGGCTAGGAAAGGTACAGATTACAGGAGAATGATTGTGAGCGGGCCGTGTACACAGAGCCTGGAGTTTGCCCAAGCTCTGCCTCTCCTGTCCTTCATCCCCACTCCTCACAGTACTAACCTCCCCTATGCCGACAGACTGAGGGGAGTCCCCTCCTTCGTATATTTAATACATTAGTTCTCTTGGTCCTGAAAACAACTCTGTAAAATAGTACCATTGCTTCCATTCTGCAGATGAGGATACTGAGCCTTAGAATTCCCCAAGATCACATAATTAGTTCATGACTGAGTGAATTCAAATCCGCAATGCCTCTCATCTGGAACATGAAACCTTTCCCCAAAGGTTTGGACACTTGGAGAACTCAATAGGCATCCAGAGAGACTGGGCTGAAAACCACAGACAGTGGGAATGAAACCCCACGCTGAACGCTTGTACTTCCTTCATGCCGAGGCTCACGTTGCTTAGAGAAGGCTTTATCTGTGTTTCTCTTGCCATGGCATGAGATGAGGCCCACACACCCATGCTGAGCCCCACCTGCTCTTCTCTGGATACCCACCACTATTATTCCGCACAATACACAGCCGCATCCTACTTCTCCATATCTCAAGCCTCCAATTAGATTCATGCAACAATGAATCTACCTCAAGACTCTGGAGAAAGTGGTGAAAAAAACAGTCTCTGCCCTCCTAGAGCTTATGTTCTAGTAGGTAAAAACAGGCAATATACAAATTTTTAAAATATTGTATACTGTTTATGAGGTTCTTGAAGGCTGGCACCATGATTTATGTAATCCCATGGGCTCTAGCACAGTCCTGGCACATCTGTGTGCGATAAGACTTCTTTACTGGGTTTAATGGATACCATAGTGCTCCCTCCACATCCCCTCTTGGGAGCCAATGCACCTATTCCCCAGCTGCTGGAAATATCAGCTGCTGATACCACACAGCTGCCTCCCTCATTGGGCAATGCTCTTTGAGGCAGGAAACTGCCTTGCCCAGGGTTATATAGCCTCCTATGAGGCCCACTCCCAGTGACAGTACAGGGATACAAAGGCCTGGCTTCTGCCTCAATTTGGGACAACTCTGAAGGGCTGTTCCAGCTCCAGAGTTCTCTACAAGACCAGTTTAAGCCTCTGTTCTACCTTCGATGTGTGTCAGTTTCTCCTTATGCTTAATCCTGCTTTCCTCCCTTCCTTACATGTGTATTTCCCAAGAGTGCCAGCATGGCCAGATAAACCTTGTTCATGTATCTCTTCGTCTTAGTCTTTTTCCAGGGAACCCAATTTAACATGGTCGGTGTCAGGAGTGGTCCTGGCGAGCATACTCTAAAATGGGATTTGTATCATAGATTATTCACTGCTGGCTGACAATAAGGACTGTATCATGGTGGTAGGTGGAGTATGGATAATCTCTAGCATGCTGTAGTGATGCAATTCTTTACATTGTCAGCAGAAGTAAATTGGGTTACTGGCAGAAAGGATACACACTAGTGCAATATCTCCAAGGGGTGTGCACTTGAGAGGTATGAGAGAAATGGTAACTATAAATTCCATAGAATTAATCACCAAGTCAAGGCAGACTATGAAAGCCATCAGGTCTCCTTAACAGCATTTAAGGCAACCCCAATGTTTTGCATCCACTGGGCATCAGAGCAGAGGACCAGCTCCAGTTTTAATTGCATGAGTAGCAGAACTTTAGAGAAGGTTATATTCTCAGCTCCAGTAGATCTCTTGTGCCAAGGTTAGGGTCCCAAAGGGAAAAGGGCAGGATCCTGAGACTTGGGATAGGAACATCTAGGTAAATGCAACTGGGAATCTTGAGTCCCCAGATTCCTCTGAGCCCTCTGAGCCTATGGAATTGGCTCACTCTTCACTTGCAAAAAGGTCGTACAAAGGCTTCAAACGAGGCAGGTGCTTTACAAGACATACTTATCCCCTCCAGAATCTATCTCTACCTTCTCTCTTTGGCAACAAGACAAATAATAAGGATCAAATTCTAGCAGAGACCCAAAGAGAAGGTTCTGGCCTACTAAGAGAAAAGAGGGAAAATATGGTAAAGGAACTTCAGGACCTGGCTAATACGTACCTGCAGAATTTGGTAGAATTATACATAGAACTGGACACTGAGAATGCTGGATCAAGGAAAGTGGAACATAAAGTTAGATGTGGAAGAATTCATTGATATGGGAGTGTTCTCTTGGGCCATAGGATTTAACATCCTGCCAAGATCCCTGGGATATGGAGTGAGTACACTTCTAGGGTGGTTCTAGGAAGCTTGGGGAAAATGATAGGCCACACTAAGAAAAGTAATAATGCCAGAACGGGTCATTTATGTTGGTGACCACTATTGAAGAAAAGGAAATATTCAGACTTTTTGAGGATTTTTGATCTAAATTGACAGTTGACAGTGCAAAGTTATACCATGGCCTCTTGTTAGAGAAGGAGTATATGGGGTTTAGGTAATAAATGGAGTCCTGGCTCAGGTCTGGTTCATGATATGTTCCCTGGGACCGTGGATCTACCCAGGTGTCATTTCCCCCACGCCCCAACACATAATTGAAATGGATGCCTTTGAAGTTGCAGAACACCCACACTGGTTTCTTGACTCATGGAGTAAGTGATGAAGGCTAACTGGAAGTCTGAAACTGCCCCACACCAAGATAAGAAATAAAGCCAATACCATATCCTAGGGAAAATGGAAGAGAATTTGGGTGGAGCCAAAAGTAGAAAAGGGCTCTGCAGCCACTCGCAAAGAATTAAAGAACACAGGGGAGGTGGCCCTTATCATACCACTAGCTCAGTCCCTGTAAAAACTTGTTAGATCATGGCAGATGGCAGTGGTCTAACATGAACTTAACCAAATAGTAACCCCAATTACAGTTGCTGTGTCCCATATGGTAACTTTTTAAAACAGTTTAATATAGACTTTGGCTGGTGGTGTGTAGCCATTAATTTGATGAATGTTATTTTCCATCCCAATTGCATCAGGAAGGAGGATCAGAAGCAGTTTGAAACCATATAGGAAGGACAACAATGTACATCTATGGACTTGTCACAGGACTATGTTAACTCTCTGGCCCTCTGTCATAACATAGTCTGAAGGGAACTTGACAATCTGGACATTTTGAAGAATATCATATTGGTCCACTGTATATATGACATCATGCTAATCAGACCAGAAGAGCAAGAAGTGGCAAGTATATTGGAGGCCTTGGAAAGATACATGTATTCAGAGAGTGGGAAATAAAACCCTACAAAGATTCAGGAAACTTCTAAATTGGTAAAGTTTTTAGAGGTCCAGTGGTCTAGGACATGCTGGAATATACTCTCAAAAGTAAAGGACAGATTATCGCATCGCACACCTCCCGCCACTAAGAAAGAAGTACAACACCACCCTTCTTAGGATTCTGGAGCAATGTATTTCAAAGTTGAGAATACATCCCTGACCAATCTACCAGCTGACAATGAAAGATGTCAACTTTGAGTGGGGCCAAAAGCAGAAAATGCATTGGCAGCCATGTGACCCAGAATATCTGTGGTTGGAAAAGATGCTGTTTGTGGTTTGGCAGCTCTAATAGGAGAATCATAATATAGACCCCCTAAGCCTCTGGAGAAAATCTATGCCATCTGCAGCAGACAAATGTACAACATTTGAAAAGTAGTTCTTGAAGTGCTACTGGGCTCCAGAAGAGGCAGAACATCTGACTACAGGACATCAAATGACCAAGTGGCCATCATAAGCTGGGCTTTGTCAGATACTTCATGTCATGAAGGGTGGGCCCAGCAAGAATACGTTGTAAGAGTATACGTTGTAAGAGAATACGTTGCCAGGAGTTTGGGGTTGTAAGATGGAAGTGACATCTTGGTGTCAGGCAAAAGCAGGGTCAGAGGGCACAAGTAAGCTTCAAAGCAGCGGCCCAGACTTTCATGTCATTAACTGGTGTTGCACTGACATCCCTCCCTCAGCTTACAAGTATAGCCCTACCAGGGATCCCTTATGACCAGCTGGCGGAGAAAGAAAAAGCCCGAGTTTCATTCACAGATGGATTGGCATCGTATATGGGTGAAAGCCGAAAATAAAATGCTGCTGCATTGCAACCCCACCCAGGAATGGCTCTGGAAGACCGTGGTGAGAGAAAATCCTCCCAGTGGACAAAGATATGTGCAATACATTTGGTAATCCACGTTGTGTGGAAAGAGACATCTCCTTAGGTCAGAATGTATACAATCACATGGTCAGTGGCAAATGCCCTGGTTGGTTCATCAGGGGCGTGAAAAGAGAGTGGAAGATCAGGGACAAAAAGATCTGAGGATGAGATGTGGATGGACATCTCCTAGGGGAGTGGTTTTTTGTTTTGTTTTAGTTTTTTCTTTTTTTTTTTTTGAGACCGAGTCTTGCTCTGGGCTAGACTCTAGCTCACTGGGCTCGAGTGCTGTGGCATCAGCCTAGCTCACAGCTCAAGTGATCCTTCGGCTTCAAACTCCTGGGCTCAAGTGATCCTTCGGCCTCAGCCTCCTGAGTAGCTGGGACTACAGGCGCTCACCATACGCCAGGCTAATTTTTTCTATTTTTAGTAGAGACGGGTCTCACTCTTGCTCAGGCTGGTCTCAACCTCCTGAGCTCAAGTGATCCTCATTCCTCAGCCTCCCATAGTGCTAGGATTACAGGTGTGAGCCACCGTGCCTGGCCAGGGACTGGTCTTAAAGTATAAAGATCTTCGTAAGACGTGTTAATGCCCACCAGAGAGCATCCATCACAAGGAGGCACTGAATAAACAAGTGGACAGAAGGACTCAGCCACCCCAGCTCTGAACGATGGGTACAATGAATGGAGTAACTGGTGGTAGGGATGGAGGCTATGCATGGGACCAACAGTGTGAGCTCTGTGATGGTTAATTTTAGATGTCAACTTGAATGGACTGAGGGATGCCTAGGTGGCTAGTGAAGCATTGGTTCTGAGTGTGTCCGCGAGGGTGTTTCCAGGGGATATTGGCATGTGAGTCAGTGGACTGAGCAGGGAAGATTCACTCTCAATGTGAGTAGGCACCATCTAATCAGCTGGGGGCCTGCATGGAACAAACAGGTAGAAGAAGGGTGCTCTCTCTCTCTCTCTCTGTTTCTCTCTACCCCCCGGAGTAGGGTGCTCTTTTCCTCCTGCCATTAGAAAGCAGAACTCCAGGTCCTTCAGCCTTTGGATTCTCAGACTTGCACCAGCCGCCCCTCAGGTCTCTCAGGCCTTTGGCTTCAGAACCAGTGAGAGTTACATCATTGCCTTCCTTGGTTCTCAAGCCTTCCAACTTGGACTGAGCCACACCACTGGCTTTTCTGGTTCTCCAACTTGCAGATGACCTATCGTGGGACCTCTCAGACTCCGTAATCGTGTCAGCCAATTCCCTTAATAAATCCCCTCTCATCTACCTATGTATCTATCTACAGTATATCCTATTGGTTCTGTCTCTCTGGAGAATCCTGACTAATACAAGCTCCTACTCCCCAAGGCTGAACTAGCTACTACTGCAGCCAATGTCCAATTTGTCATTAACAAATATTAATGCTAAATCCCAGTGACTCAGGAGGCTGAGGCAGGAGGATCATTTGAGGTCAGAAGTTCAAGACCAGCCTGGCGACATAGCAAGACCCTCTCTCTACAAAAAATAAGAAAAATTTCCTGGGCACTTTGGTGTGGGCCTGTAGTCTGAGCTACTCTGGAGACTGAGGCAGGAGGATCGCTTAAGGCCAGGAGTTTGGGGTTGCAGTGAGCCATGATCATGTCACTGCACTCCAGCCTGGGCAACAGAGTGAGACCCTGTCTGTAAAAACAAACAAACAAATAACAACACTAAGCCCCTATATGGCACTATCCCACGAGGAGAATAAGAGCCATTCAGGGACAAATCGATGGCACTAGATCTCACCACCTTTGACTGGAATTGACACATATTTGAGTATAGGTTTGCCTTTCCTGCCCATAGGGTCTCAGCTATAATAGTACCACTCTCCATGGACTTACAGAGTATTCAATCCATCAACATGGGGTCTGCATGACATTACTTTAGACTAAGGGATCTACAGTATAGCAAAGGGGGCATAGCGGTGGGCATGTGACAAAATGATCAATTGGTCTTATACTGCCCTATTCAGAGGTCACCAGTATGATGGAGCAGTAGCAGTTCGATGACCTCTTTTTCTTTTTTTTTTGAGACAGAGTCTCACTGTGCTGCCCAGGATAGAGTGCCGTGGCGTCACCCTAGCTCACAGCAACCTCAAACTCCTGAGCTCAGGCAATCCTTCTGCCTCAGCCTCCTGACTAGCTGGGACTACATGTATGCGCCACCATGCCCGGCTAATTTTTTCTATTTTTAATTGTTTGGCCAATTTCTTTCTATTTTTAGTAGAGGCGGGGTCTTGCTCTTGCTCAGGCTGGTCTCGAACTCCTGAGCTCAAGCAATCTTCCCACCTCGGCCTGAGCAAGAGCGAGACCCTGTCTCTACAAAAAAATAGAAAAATTAGCAGGGTGTAGTGCCACACACCCATTGTCCCAGCTACTTCGGAGGCTGAGGCAGGAGGAATGCTCAATCCCAGGAGTTTGAGGTTGCAATGAGCTATGATGACGCCACGGCACTCTACCCAGGAAGACAGAGCAAAGACTCTGTCTCCAAAATAAATAATATGACTATAGTGCTACTTGTTGTTTTGTTTTAGACACTATCTACTGACTTTATATTATGGAAGATAAGGATTTGGCTACATACTACTCTCTCCAGAACAAACACATGCATGTTTCCAGTTCCTCCATCCTCCCCAAACAGACATTTTATGCTTTTGGATAGAGCAATACTGTTTGTACTACTGTGACAATATAAACGCTATCTAAAGCTGAGCCATATAGCATAATGTAACGTAACTCCTTATTTTTTACCAGCACCCCCCATGGAGTTAATATGGTAACTGTCTGTCTGGTTTTTTGTTAGCTTACTTTTCTAGGTACTTGTCATTTATTCAACCCCAAATTCACCTGCCCCACAATTGTTAAAATCTTTAATAATTAAAAAAACACCAGGTTTTTAGTTTCATTTTTTTGAAGACATCTCTTCTGGAGCCTTCTGACATGCTGCAGTCTGAGCCATTTGCTCTATCTAAAGCACAGCTGTATCATAGAACCTCCTTTCATCATTCGGGGGCTTCTTTTCCCCTCTTTTGAGTTGGATCCCCTGTTCTCTAATGAGAGATCCCTGAATAGAGCTGCATTTCCTCTAGGAGTTTCCTAAGAATAGGTATGTGAGTCCGGTCCAAGGGTAGTTGAGTTCTCTCAATTGATTGTTCACAGTCTGTTAGAAATCAAATTCCTTGTTCTACTCTTTTCTCCTTCTCACTCCTGCGCTTGATTGGTCTTAAAAAAAAAAAAAAAAAAAGAATAGGTACATGAGACAAATATCTGAGAATTTTCATGTATAAAAATGTCTACTATACTCCATTTGATAGTTTAAGTGGGCATACAATTTGAGATTAAAAATAATTTTCCTTCGGTATTTTGAAAGTATTTACCATTGACTTTTTGCCTTCCTTTTAATTGACAAAAAAGTACATGTTTATTGTATATAACATATTGTTTTAAAATATGTATGCATTGTGGAATGGCTAAATCAAGCCAATTAACATATGAATTACCTCATTTATCGTTTGTGTGTGTGTGGTAAGAACACTTAAAATCTACCCTCTTAGCAATTTTCAAGAATACAATTCATTGACAGGCATGGTGGCTAGATCTGTAATCCCAGCACTTTAGGAGGCTGAGGTGGGAAGATTGCTTGAAGCCAGAAGTTCAAGACCAGTCTAGGCAATACTGAGAGACCTGGATGGAGATCCTGTTTCTTTCCCTTCCCTTCCCTCTCCTCCCTGCTTCCCTCCCCTTCCTTC
>RJWJ010024005.1:0-25244 GCA_004363605.1 Indri indri
CTAGGTCAGCACCTTTGCTTCCTACTCACCTGGGAGGGGATAATGGGTGGCTTGGATGTAGGATGGCATGAACTAATTACTGAAATTAATATACATTCATTCCTGTCATTTCTGTGTAGGCTCCATATAAAGCACATTTATTTTTCTTACCTTGTGGAATATTGTTGTGGCTGCTTTTTCACTCCTGAGTGCAGTAGCAAAGGAATGAATAATTACTCAGAACACATAGTATTTCAAGAGAAGAGGAGAGACCAAAATCTAAGGAGAAAATGGCCTCCTCAGCTAAGTTCCTCCCTGTATTTATTTCCAAGAACATGTGCAAAGGGTCAGGGCCATTTTTTAATTTCTTTAACGACTTCCATACAGCTCAGCTGTTTTCAGCTGACCTTTACACAGCAAACAAGCAGCTTCGGGCAGGCATTTTCAACTGACCCTTCATTCACCCTGCTCACGTTCTTTCCATCCATCCATCCATCCATCCATCCTTTCTTCTAGGCCCAGCCCCCACAGAGTACTGCTTGGCTTGGTAAGAATTTGCTTCAGAATAGTTTATTTTATTCATTTGGGCAACTATCATTGTATTGTTTTCTTTCTTGTGTTTAGCTGCTCTCTGATCTGATGAGACAGAGCAGTGGTGATCAACACTGGCTACACATTTTAAATCAACTTGAGTGGTTTTAAAAATAATTCTCACCCAAGATCAATTAAATCAGAATATCTATAAGTGAATCCAAGACATGGGCATTTAAAAAAAAAAACCTTTCCAACTGTTTTTAACATATAGCTAGGGCTTAGAACTATTGGGATTGGAGGAATGTGTAAAAACAATCACTTGCTATCTGCTTTTAAATAGTGGTTCTATCTCATACTAAATGGCCTCTTTTCTTTCCACTCTATTCTCTTTATAAATAAAATTATTTAAAGCATACATAACCTCAATTCCTATCTAAGATGGGACATTTGCATATCTGGAAATGGTTAACCAGTCTGTAATGTTCTGTAGTTTATAAATGAAACCATTAATTAGATTTTCAAATCTCATCCTCCAAAGTCATGAAAATGTATAATTCTCTCCTGAGGCTATTTCCATTATTAAGTCAATGCATTATAAATTACCAAACCAAAAAAATACGCATGAACTGTAATTTACATCCTGTAAATTTCAGACTAAATCCGAAACCTCATTTTTCTTCAGAATGTAATACTGTACTCTTCTTGTCTATGATCATTAACTTAATTATATAGGAGTTAAATACTTTGAAACCCTCAGGAATTATATATGTTGGAAAAAGCATTTGTTGTTTGCATCTTGCTATAGTCACACAAAAACCCAATTTTTAAAAATTCCTGTTGGAGACCAAAAGATATGACAACACATGCAAAGGGAGAAAGAAACAATGAATTATTTGTATAATGATAAACATAAATTTTAAAAATAGTTATTTTGAATGGTTTAAAAATACTTGATGTTATAGAAATGACAAACTAGAGTTCTAAAGATATTAACAGATATCTTTTCTCCTGATATTTCTCATTAGAAGAGTATGAACGGTTGGAGAGTAGAAAGGATCAGAGTTTCTGGCTTTTGTGTTTCCAAAAGGCTCAGCACCACCGAGATTATATTAGATGCTCTTTGAAGCAAAAACATTTGATAGAGAAAGTGATTCTTCTACTCTCAAAGGAAGATTAAGTGAGAGGGGAGTTTCAACTGGAGACAGCAAAATATCCTCTCAGGTTTGAAGGAGCTGGTGGTTTTGGGGTCACAGAGAGAGGGATGTATAGGGTTGCTTCTGAGATACTGCCCTGAATAGGTAGTAAGATATGACAGGTTTGCCGAACCCAGGATAGGAAGGGATCTTCTGCCAATTTTCAGGCTTGGAGTCTCAGGATGTGGCAAGGCTTCAAAAAGTGGATGAATGCTCAATGCATCTGGGCAGACGGGGCACACAGAGCCTTGTAAAGATGATTCCTGGGTCACTAAGAGTAATATTCACGGAGTGGAGGGAACTTCTAGACCTAAAAGGGCCAGGTGGGCAGGAATGAGAGTTGTCTCATCAATGTCCTGTATGGGCTGATGACTGAATGGGCTGATGAACAGCTTAGTAATATCTGCAGAATCATTAATGGAGGGCAAAACATGTCCCCCCTCCAACCCTCTGGCAGTATGTAAACACTCAGGATTTAGAGCTCCAGAAACATAGGAGTTGGGAACTCAAATTAGCTAAGACTAATGTTTGCCATCCCTGTGACAAGATGCTCTAAACAGAAACTGAGTTTCAAGAAAATAAAGAAAATTATATTTGTATTCATGCAACTTTGGGGAAATAAATCTGTATCATTATATAAGACAACAGAAAAGGAATATGAAAAACATGAGTGTTCATTACCATTCATGTTCTTCTAATGGCATTTAAATATCTTGTGGCTGAAAAAGGCTTCAATTTCATAGCATTCTAGCCTCTATTCCCTATTTTAAGAGCTTGGTAAAATATATTTCCTTCTTTTCAAATCATTGCTCTTACTATTTATTCTAGTTCAGCATGACCCTATTTGCATGGGGGATAACAATAGGAGATAACCTCATTCCTAGGGGAAGGTGCCAACTTAAAATATTTTTGACAGAATAATTTCACACATGTATCTTGACAAATTTACAGATGCTGTGATTAAAACTGAGAAATTACATGGAAAAATGGGTTTTAATTAGATGTCTAAAAGCAATAAACAAAGATTGACTGAGAAATCCTTTTAAACTTTAAAATTCAAATAATTAAAATTCATATTAATATGGAAATGTGTTCATAGTTGTATTCCCAGAGACTCAGACTCATTCAATTACTATTTACTGAATAAATAAATACATTTTTTTTGGTTATTAACTGCTTCTTCATTTTCTGAGACCCTGAACTTGGCTTAATTCCCACCAAAAATCCCAGCAAACTGTGTGCCATTGTTTGAATGTTTGTCCCTTCCAAAACACATGTGGAAGTTTAATTGCCATTGTAATGATATTGGGAGGTGGGGCCTTTAAGAGGTGATTAGGCCATGAGGGATCCACGCTCATGGGTGGGCTTAATGCCTTTAATAAAAAGACTTTTGGGAGTGGGTTCTCTTTTGCTTTCCTGTATCCTCTCTTGCCCTTCCTCCTTCCAACATGCAATAATGCAGCCCGAAGGCCCTCACCAGATGCTGGCACCATGCACTAGGACTTTCCAGCCTCCAGAATTGTGAGAAACAAATTTCTTTTCTTTATGCATTACCTAGTCTGTGATATTCTGTTACAGCAACATAAAACAGACTAACATTGTGAAAGCTCAGTGGTACAAAACTCTCCTGAACTTGCATGTATGTTAATTCTAATGTATTTAGGAGGAAATTTTGATAAAAGACAAAAAAATAAATACTTTTATAACAGGCGATTTACAGTAATGTAAAACCCTACAGTGTGTTAGAATCTCAGTGTTTTATAATGAGTATTTCCCCATCTCACAAACCTCTCTGAATAGGAATCTTTTCAAGCAGGTGTCCACTCTGTGAGTGGCTCTGACAAAGGCTATAGCACTTCCCTCTGCTGCTGTGGTTTGCTCATGTGACTCTGCTAGTCACTGTCAGGCACGATAGGCTGCGCAGCCCTCTGCTTGTGTGGGTCACACAACATCTTCTCAGAGCTGCCTCCTTCCTCATCTTCGATGCCTCTATAGCATTTTTTGGGCATGCTCAGACTTTTAAATTTCACTCGTCAGTAGTATTTCTCCTCAATTTTGGGGAATTACCATAGTGTTGTAAATTTTCTATTTGACCAAGTTGGCATATTAATAAAATAAACCAATCACCACCCATTCTTATCTCATTGAATAAACGGATATTTTTATAAGATGTAAATAGGGAAAATATAATTGCAAAAATTAAGAATGTGGAATTAATTTAGCATTAGGATAAACTTGTTATAGTATCTTCTTTTCTCTTTTTTGCACAGAATTAATGACAACTTAATCACTGACTGGCATTGGACCAAGGACTGAAATTTGGGAGTCACTGCCATAGATTATGCCTCCTCGTTATGGCCAGTTTTAACTCTGCCTGTAATTCTAAACGGTGTCAGAACAGAGATTGTCTTTCTTTGAGGTTTGTCTTCTTTTTGTAGGGCATTTATTTATTTAACAAACACAAGCCAGGCCTGTACTTTGTGCCAGGGACATAGAGGTAATAGTCTCTGCTTCCTGAAACTCACAATCTGTAAACAGATAATTTTTCAGTTGAATCCAGTTGTCACTGACTCATGTTCCTGGAAATAGCCATATATATCAAAAACACATAAAAGAGAAATGCGATGCATGCCATCTTCTAGAACAGCAACTCTATTGCCAGTATGCAAAGAAAACTGTCAATTCTATTTTTATTAAATTCTCATTTATATCTACTCATTTGTTTTTGCAAGCAGAATCACCATTTCTACAATGCTTCTTACTGTAGGTTCTCTGTCCCCATTGCTCTCTGCCATTGTATTGTTTGCCTTCCTTGGCAAACGCTTTCACTGCTCTACCTCCACTTTGAACCAATAATATATTTTTCAGGCTTTTATCCTTTTTTTTTTGGTCTATTATATTTCCTTCTTTGGTGGCATTTATTTTTCCAGTAATAATTCTCACAAATAATAAAAATCAAACAAAACAACACAATGTCTATGATGCTAGAACGTACAGCAGGCAGCACAGCAGAAATGAGACAGAAAGCAAGATGGGCATGAAATGTTGGAGTTTCTTTGCTGCTAAAGTTGGAACTTGGTTAAAGTCCTATCAAGGATATATGAGATTGAAAGAAAACAAAAATAACAAGCTTTAGGTGTGAGAGTTACACAATGATAAGGGTATGTTAGATAAGGCATACGGTCCATGAGAACATGAAGGGCTGACATGTAATCCAGACACAGTGTGGAGGTTTCTGGAGGCAAGTGGCACCTGAGAAACGTTATGTTGAATGAGAAGGAGTGAATCAATGATGAAGATGAGTAAAGACATTCCCAGAAGAGGGAAAAGCTGAAGAAAAGCACGGAGATGTGAGAGAGATTGCTGCTACCATGCAAAGGGAGAATTAACAGAATGGGGGCTGTTAGGTTCTTTACAGAGGAGACCATCTGAGCTGGGTGAACTGAATAGGCCACATGGAAGGTTCAGGAGGTTCCAAAGATTACTCTCATTTCTGACTCTACAAGTTCTGGGGTCCCCAAGACCACCCTTAGTTTTAACAGTTCACTGGAAGGGCTCATAGAACTCAACAAAACTGTTATACTCACTGTTACAGTTTATTACAGCAAAGAATATAGATTAAAATCAGCTAAGGGAGGAGGTTCCTAGAGCAAGGGCTAGGAGAATTCCAGCATGAGCTTCTGGTTATCCTTTCCCAGTGAAGTCTTATGGACAGTGCTAATATTTTCCAGAAATGATGTGTGACCATATGTGTGGAGTATTGCCAACCAGGGAGGCTTACCCAAGCCTTGGTATTCAGAGCTTTTATTGGGGCTTGTCATACAGACTTGTTTGACCACCCATGTGGCTGACTTTAGTCTCCAGTCCCTCCAGAAATCAAGCTGATGCTGATTATCTCAGGGACCCCACTGTAGGTCACATTGTTAGCATAGACTGTCTGGCATGGCCCAAGGTTCCCAGGTAAACAAAAATGCTGCTGTCAGGCAAGACATTCCAACAGTATAGAGGTTACCTCCTAGGAGCCAAGGGCAAAGGCCAAACCTCTCTTTGGGCAAGGTTAATCCTTTACTGCACACCACAGAATTCTTACATTTCAGCCATATTTCTTTCAGAGGAAGTCTGGCATAAGGCATCATTCATTGGACCAGGGGTCAGCTCTTGACTCCAAGGCACCCATTGAGATGTAATAGATCTCGACCCTGGTTGCATAGAGGCTTGCATAGAGGTAATTAGCATTGCTGATGTTTAATCTGTACCCCCTGGCCCTAGACATTCTGGTTAATTTTTCTGGGGGCAGATCAAGGATTGGTATGTTTTAAAAGGTCTCCAGATGATTTGAATTTATGGTCAAGGTTGGGAATCACTACCTGAAGTAGCTGGGAAAACTCTGCCTAGTAAAGATGCTCCCAGGAGCATGATACCCTTTCTTGGGGAGTCTGAACATGACAAAGCGTTGGCTCTGGCAGTAGGTGTAGACAAAGATGTAGTGTCAGGAGAGGCAGCATAAACAGAGAAGCCGGGTCAAGAAAATGGTTTTCTACTAGAGTTGCTGAGGTTTCCGGATATGTATGCCAGTTTTCATGCGACCCTACTCTACTGTTGGGTAGATTGCCTGCATGGATCTTTATCCTTACACTGGACATCTAGCATGTGAGGTAACCTGTCTTCACACTGTGCAACCTGAATGAATTCACCTATTACTCTGGTCCCTGCCTCTCATCTTCTGGGGCAGGTTAGAGAATCCTTTGAGCCCTAGCTATCTCACTGGTAAAATGGAGATGATAGTAGATACCTGTAAATTGTTCTAAGATTAAATGAACTTTCATGTACAACTTTCATCATAGGCTCCAAAAGTGCCTGCAGTGTGATCCTCAGTGTTACTGAGATGGGTGATCAAAGCCTTATTCTAGCCACTGTGCCAAATTGCTTAACACATAAATGAACTTAATTTTTACAACAGTTCTGTAAAATAGGTACCATTATAATTTTCATTTGATAGCTGAGAAACTAAGACTGAAAAAAGTTAAATAATTTGTTCAATATTGGTAATAAGTGCTATGGTTTGACTGTCTCCCAAAGTTCATGTATTGGAAACTTAACCCCCAAAGCAAGTGTTGAGAGGTGGGACTTTTAAGAGGTGATTAGGCCATGAGGGCTCTACCCTCATGAATGAATTAATGCCATTATCCCTGGACTGGGTTAGTTCTCTCAGGAGTGGGTTCCTGATAAAAAGATGAGTTTTACCCCCTTCCCTCCCTACCTCTCTCTCTCTTTCTCTCTCTCTTGCTCTCTTGCCCTTCTACCTTCTGCCATAAGACAACGTAGCACCAAGGCCCTCGCCAGATATGGGCCCCTCAATCTTGGACTTCCCAGCCTCCAGAACTGTAAGAAATAAATCTCCGTTCTTTATAAATTACCCAGTTTTAGGTATTTTGTTACAGCAACAGAAAACAAACCAAGACAGTGGGTTATTTCATTAACAATGCTACTAATGAAACTTACATACTGGGATAATTATATTTAATCTATTAATAGGGAAATTATTTATTTAGCATCTGATGACATATGGTCTTATATTGTTTCTGAGTTTTTCCGAGTGTAGTTTTATCTTCCCAATAAGATTATAATTGCATTGTCCCAATAATGTATAAGATAAAAGTAACCAACACTTATATTTTATTTGTATCCCTTACTGCTCTTGGAGCAGGACCAATACTGTCACTGGAGAAGGAACAAATTGATACCTTGGAGGGGTCAAATGATTTGAAATTACTCCTTGAAGTGGGAATAGAATCACGACCTACTGGTTTTATTCAGGAGGCTTTCACTGGACCCTACTCCCATGGAAGTGGAAAAGAAATATATGTAGCAATTTCCCACATCTTCAAATTATCTGCCATAGCTACCTAGTTGTAGGAAATAGTGAAAATGGCATGAATTTGAATTCAAGTACAAATGAATTTTCAGGAAAAGAGAATATTCTAGTTAATCAAATATTCTGGTTAACAAAGTTTATAGGAATTATTTATTCTAATAAAAGTCTCCTCAATATTAAAATTACGCCAGACGTATTATACATTTACACTCTATGATTTGAAATCATTTTTGTTTCTTATATGGTTTAGGATGATAATTTTGAGCATCTCCTCAGGTATAACTGAATAGATAAACCAGGTTACTTTAAATGTTATGGAATAAAGTGGTAACTTACATAAAAATAGCAAAGTAAATGTTTTCATACACTAATATCACAAAAATTAAAAATTCCATCAATCATTCAAGAAAAAAATTAAAATTTATAGAGTTTCTATGGTCATTATGTTAGACACTTTTCTTTTTTTCTTTTTTCTTTTTTCTTTAAAACACAATATATTAGATGCTTTTACATTCACTATGTACTCTGACTGACAACAGCTGTATGAAATAGGTATTTATTCATTTTACAGATAAAGAAAATGCATCTCAGAGGGATAAAGTCAGAGGTTCCCAAACTTTTCCAGTTCACAGTGTTCTTAGGATCCCAGTAATTTTTTATGACACCACTCTGCCAAAAGATATACCTAAAAGTTTCCTTTATTAAGTTAATGTTTCTAAAACCTTCACAATTGTAAAGATGTGGAATCAACCCAAGGGTCTATCAACTCATGAGTGAATTAACAAAATGTGGTATATGTATACTATGGAATACTACTCAGCCACGAAGAAGGATGAATTAAGGCCTTTTGCAACAATTTGGATGGAACTGGAGATCATTATTCTAAGTGAAATATCTAAAGAATGGAAAAACAAACACCACATGTACTCGCTATTAAATTGGAACTTACCAATGAGTACACATGTGCACAGAGGAAGTAAAACTCAGTGGAAATCAAGCATGGGGGATGGAGGAGGAGGGGATGCGTACAGTGAACACTATCTGGATGATGGGCACAGTTATAACCCTGGCTCAAGCATAAAAAAGTGATCCATGTAACCAAAAACATTTGTACCCCTGTAATATTTTGAAATAAGAAAAAAGTTTCTACAACTTTAATAAGTACTTAGGTCCTAACAACTTAGTGGTGATTTGAAAATAAAATATACATAAATTGAAACTAAAATTAATATTTTTACTTCATTTTTAAATAACCACAACTACTAATAGGATGTAATTACCTGTTGGCAGTGCACAACTTTGCAAATTTTGCATCAGATCAGATACCACTACCCTAATTTCTTGTTTTACACTGATTTTCAAGTAATACTATCGTATTATCACACCAATGTTTGAAAACCCAGCTTCGCAAAGATATGCCATCATTGAAAGAAACGTGGAGTGATCTAATGTTGACACTATTTGTGCTTTTTAAAAAAGATGCCAGGTATAGTTGTGTTGCCCTTGAAAACTTAAAACTTAAAACTTAAAATATCTCATGGTGTGTCTGAGAATATATTGGCACAGTTTGGGAAACTCAGGGTTAAGTAATTTCTCAAAGTGAGATAGCTAATACGTGTTGAAGTTAGAACTTGAAATCATAGTATATTTACATATTGAAATTATCTTAATAACTAATGAAGATATTTGATCTTTTATTGACCAAGACTTTACCATCATACTATTTAACGGACTCCTATTTTTAAAAAGCATATTAAAAACATTATTTAATGATGTTATTTGAAGTAATGCACAGAAGAAATGAATGAACCCTTGGTAATTGTTCCTCAATGATATAATTTTTAAAACTCATGAAAACAATTTGACAAATGTCAAAAATAGTACCATGCATGTGATTTATCTCTGATAATAGAGATGAAAATGCTTGAATCTTTTATATTTCATTTAAATCAGGCTTATCCAACTTACTACAAATTTTAAAAGTTGTAATTCTCATGCGAAAATTTTATAACCACGAAGTTGTGCATTTTAAGAGTTTTTGTCCTATAGAGTCACTATGAGTGTAAAAGCTCGTAATCAAAAAACTCATAAAAAGATAATAAAATAGCAAAAATGAACAATATCAGTGGCTTATGGAGCAGACTGATCTCATAAATGGCTGCTTTTCCCATACTCTCCTAATGGAGGTACATGATTCATCTTAGAGAAAAATTTTATAAAGTAATCTAGTTTCTGTTCAATTTAATTTTTATGTAAATATTCAGATTGGTCTTTCTTTTTGTACAAATCAGTTGACATGTTGACAAGTAGGAACAGAAAATATAATGTGCCTACATCTTTACTTTTTAAAATAGGGACATAGATGAAAAGAAAAATAGCATATAGTGAAAGCTACTTTTATTCTTGCCTTGTAAGATGATTAGTTTACATACAGATTGTACTGACATATTTGAGGCCTTTACTATACTAGGTGCTGTGGTTTTTTTTTTTTTTCCTGTTTCTATATGTGGATATGATTTGATTGAAGAAACACAAAATTCCAGTCTTATAGCCTAGGGTACTCAAAACTTAAATGAATTTCTACTGATGTATTTGTGTAACAAGCATTTACATACTGGAAGAATAAATATGTTGGATTTATGAGAGCCAAGTATTAGAGAATGCTCATTTCTTATTCTAATCTGTTTCTAACAATAGCCTATGGAAAGTTATTTCAATTCATGAAATTCCTTCTCTCAGACTTATTTTGTCTTGAATACCTATGAATTGACATCTCTTTCTAAGGACCCTGATTAGCCTTAAACACATAATTCACAAGGACTAAATTGTTAAATATTAACCATGTTCATTAAGAATACAACATTCCTATAAATGAGATTATTTTGACAGATTAATTTGTAGATTGTTCTGAATACTAAAATATTGTACATATTTGTTTTGGGTGAAATTAGTACTGGGCTGGAGTCCTTTGTGATGAAAAGCGTATTTGAGTTGACTCTGTCATTTCATTAGGAGTAATTGAAGAAAATAGAGCTGTTGGTTTGACAGAGTTCAGTGTTGAGGTTGAAATTTTGTCAGCTGAGGGCATGAAAGATGTCTGAGCAGCTAGCCTATCTGTTCTTGTTGTGGGTAAACTAATGATTTGGCCAGATATATTTATTAATTTATCTACAACATTGTTAAAGTCACTCATCAGTTTCAAATATTGTAATTCTTTATTTGCTTATTTTTGTACTTTGCAATTCTGCTTTCAAATAGACCTGATTTTTTTCTTTTTTCCTGATTCTCTCCTCAATATATGTTTCCTGGCAGTGTACATTGTTAAATGCTAAAATAATTACTAAGGGAAGCTGTGAAATCACCATCTTTGGAAATCTTTAACAGTAGGATAGTTTTTCTGGGGTTACTGTAGGTTGTAGGTGAAGGCAGGGGGATAAAATTGCATAATTTACTAAGCATCTACTAACCTTAGGATTCTGAAATCTGCTATTTCAAGCAAAATGGAAGATGAGTTGAGATTTAAATTTATTGACTGTTAATATTGGTTGAGAAGACGAGATTGGTGAAAAGTATACCAAAGAGGAAATACTATGCCTTGAAATTATTTTGTTTATATTGACTCTACCTTTTGGCACATTTGAGGCACATTTTGAGGAAGAGGGGTTTCTTCTCTTTGAAATCACTTCTTTTTTCCTATTGCCATTTTGAGACCAGTTTTTTCTTGTTTCTCCTGCTCTCTCCAAGTGGTGAATGGTTTAGAGTTCTGTGACGCTTAGGTGAGTGTTTCTGTGTTATATAGCACCTCTAAAAGGTAGTACAGGGAATTGGTAGTGGGCTGAATCAGGTAATTGGTCACGGCAGGTTCAGGGAGACACAGAGGAAACTGGGTCCCACAAGTGTAGATGTCCCCCACACTCACTGCTTGAGTGTTGGGTGGGTCCAGGTGGGGGTGACTGAGGGGGAAGAAGGGACAGAGAAGCCAAAGGTGATGAGGCCCAGGGCTCTGATTACCTGGGCTTCTGCTCTTTATCTAAACAATTTACTTGGATATCCTTTCAAATAACTTTGAATTTTCAGACAATAAGTGAGTAGTCAAAAATGTAGAAACTCTTGACATATTCTGCACTTAGCTTGCATTTTGCTTTCCTTACATTTTATATATGGATACTTTGTAACCACTATTATATAATTTATTTTATTCTCTTAATGTTTACAGCAATGATAGCTCATATTCTTAATTATTGATGTTTATCTTTGCCTTTTTTTATATATATTATTATTATTATTTTTTATTCCAGGGTATTGTGAGGGTACAAACATTATAGTTACACTTTATGTCTTTGCCTCACCCAAGTGCGGGTTAAAGGCATGCCCTTCCCCCCACCCCCACCTTAGTGCTCCCTTTGTCCTTTAGTTGTAGATTTGCCCCCCATCCCCCTAATCCCTAGAGAGTATTTCTGCCATGTGATCAACCTGGTGTTGATCAGTTAGTACCAATTTGATGGCGAGTACAAGTGGATCCCGTTCTTCTGCTCCTGTGGTGCCTCACTTTGGACAATGGGCTTAAGTTTAATCCAGGAAAGTATAAGAGGTGCTAGATCGCTGTCATTTCTTATGATTGAGTAATATTCCATTGTAAACATATGCCAAATTTTAATAATCCACTCATGGATTGACAGGCACTTGGGTTGTTTCCACATCCTTGCAATAGTGAATTGTGCTGCCATAAACATTCAGGTGCAGATGTCTTTATCATAGAATGTTTTGTGCTCTTTTGGGTAGATGCCTAATAGTGCTATTGCTGGATCGAATGGTATTTCTATTTTTAGCTCTCTGAGGTATCTCCAAATTCTTTTCCACAGAGGTTGCACTAATTTGCAGTCCCACCAGCAGTGTAAGAATGTTCCTGACTCTCCACATCCTCACCAGCATTTGTTGTTTTGGGATTTTTTGATAGAGGCCAATCTCGCCGGGGTTAGGTGATATCTCATTGTGGTTTTGATTTGTATTTCTCTAATGATGAGAGATGTTGAGCATTTTTTTATATGTTTGCTGGCCATTCTTCTGTCTTCTTTTGAAAAGTTTCTGTTCATTTCCTTTGCCCATTTGTTGATGGGGTTGTTTGATTTTTTTGTTGTTGATTTTTTTGAGTTCTAGATAGATTCTGGTTATCAGCCCTTTATCAGATGTGTAGAGAGCAAATATTTTTTCCCATTCACTGTAGTAATAGTTTCCTTGGCAGTGAAGAAGCTTTTTAATTTGATTAGATCCCACTTATTTATTTTTGTTGCTGCGGCGATTGCTTTGGGGTTCTTCTTCAAGAATTCCTGAAAGGGTCTCCCCAACATCTTCATTTAGAATTCTTAAGGTTTCATGCCTTAGGTTTAAGTCTGTTATCCATCTTGAATTGATTTTTGTGAGAGGTGAGAGGTGGGGGTCCAGTTTCAATCTTCTGCATGTGGCTATCCAGTTTTCCCAGCACCATTTATTGAAAAGAGATTCTTTTCCCCAGTGTATGTTTTTGTCAGCTTTGTCAAATATTAGATTACCATATGCAGATGGTTTCATCTCTGGATTCTCTGTCTTGTTCCAGAGGTCAATGTCCCTATTCTTGTTCCAGTACCAAGCTGTTTTAGATACTATAGCCTGGTAGTACAGCTTAAAGTCTGGTAGACTGATACCTCCCAGTTTGTTCTTTTACTTAAGATTGCTTTGGCTATACAAGGTCTTTTCTGGTTCCATATAAAGTGTAGAATTATTTTTTCCAGATCTGTGAAGAATGATAATGGGATTCAATTTTTCCCCATTCAATATGATATTGGCAGTGGGTTTGTCATAAATGGACTTGATAATTTTAAGGAATGACCCGTCTATGCCTATTTTGATGAGAGTTTTTGTCATAAAGGTGTGTTGGACTTTGTCAAATGCTTTTTCTGCATCTGTCGAAAGAATCATATGGTCTTTGTTCTTGCTTTTATTTATGTGGCGAATTGCATTTATAGATTTGCGTATGCTAAACCAACCTTGCATCCCAGGAGTGAAGCCCACCTGGTCATGGTGAATTATTTTTTTGATGTGCTGCTGAATTCTATTTGCTAAAATTTTGTTGAGGATTTTTGCATCTATATTCATGAGGGATATTGGTCTGTAGTTTTCTTTTTTGTTATGTCCTTTCCTGGCTTTGGTATCAAGATGATATTGGCTTCATAGAATGAGTTAGGAAGGATGCCATCTTTCTCAATATTGTGGAATAATTTCTATAGTATAGACGTGAGTTCTTCTTTGAATGTTTGGTGAAACTCTGAGGTGTAGCCATCTGGTCTGGGACTTTTACATTTTGGGAGGTTTTTGATTGCTGCTCCAATTTCTGAGCTTGAGATTGGTCTATTCAGATATTCTCTTACCTCTTGGGTGAACTTAGGGAGGTTGTACGTTTCCAGGAATTTGTCCATTTCCTCCTCGTTATATAGTTTTTGGGCATATAGGTTTTTGTAGTAATCAAAAATAATGTTTTGTATTTCCGTGGCATCTGTTGTGACCTCTCCTTTTTCATTTTTGATTGAGTTTATTAGAGTCCTTTCCCTTTGGATTCTAGTCAATCTAGCCAGTGGGGTGTCAATTTTGTTTATCTTTTCAAAAAACCAGCTTTTGGTTTTGTTGATCTTCCGTATAGTTCTCTTGTTCTCAATTTCGTTTAGTTGTGCTTTGATCTCAGTTATTTTTTTTTTCTATTTGGATTGGAATTGGTTTGCTCTTCCTTTTCCAAGTCCTTGATTCTATTTGTTAGGTTGTTGATTTCTGAACTTTCTGATTTTTGGATATGAGCATTTATTGCTATTAGTTTTCCTCTCAGGAATGCTTTTGCTGTATCCCACAGGTTTTGATAGCTTGTTTCTCCATCATCATTTAGTTTGAAGAAGTTCTTGATTTCCCTCTGTATTTCCTCCTTGAACCAGGAGTTAGTCAACAATAGATTGTTTAATTTCCATGACTTTGTGAGGTAGCAAATATTTCTGTTGGAATTGAACTCTAATTTTAAACCACTATGGTCCAAGAAAGTACACGGTATAATTTCTATTTTTCTAAATTTGTTGAGGTCTGATTTGTGGCCTAGTATGTGATCAATTTTGGAGAAAGTTCCGTGGGCTGATGAGAAGAATGTAAATTTGGCTTTATTTGGGTGGAATGTTCTGTAGAGATCTGTCAGACCCTTTTGTTCAAGAGCTCTGTTTAAGTCCATTGTTTCTTTGCTTATTTTCTGTTTGGAAGATCTGTCCAGTTCATTCAGTGGACTGTTGAAATCCCCTGTTATTATGGTGTTATTCTTTATCATTATCTTTGCCTTTTATTTTCTCACTTTAAGATAGTTCATTTTGCTTTTATATTTAAATTTTTATTTTTATCTTTTATCTCTTTTTTTTTAAAGAAAGAAGAGTTTTATAACTTTGTTATAATTTAGTTTTATCCAACACTATTAAATTTTGTACTGTTCATCTTGCCTGACATATTTTTATTCATATTCTTTGTTTTTATTTTACCCTAGCTTTTAATTTCTGACTTTCTGGGTTTTTAAAAAAAAAAATTCATTTGCTTTAATTTAGTATTTTAAAACAGTTTTAAAAATGATTTAAAAATGTGATCCTTTAAAACATTTCTATATCCCTTTATATTTGACTTTACCCAAAAGGAATGCACCATTTATAGCTCTTTTCTAGAAAGGATCTGTTTTCTCCAGATGCCAGGAGTACTGTTGGCAGGTGGTTTCAGCTGCTTTGGGGATTGTCTCAACTGCAGAGAGCACCTCCTCCAAGAATATCCTCTGCCCAGAACATCCCATACCGAGTCTTGATAGAGGTGGAGGTATAAAGGGGCCCGGCCATTTTCACCAAATGCAGGGCAACTCTGGAGGTCTCTTTTAGTCCCTGTGGAGTTGCAGAAGCTGAAGCTGTATTTTGGCCTGAATCCCTGTCTGATTTCTCCTTCTGTGCAATTCCACTTCCTTCCTCTCCCTTCCAAAGTAGCTGTTCCCAAGGTAACTTCTTAAGAAACATCATGTGCAGTAAAGTTCTTTTCAGAATCTGCTTCCAGGAGAACCCATCCTGTGAGATTAACTTTTTATTTTATTTTTTAAAACATAAGCTTTATTTACATATAGGTAAATTTACATACAGTTGATCTTCAAACAACATGGGTTTGAACTGCCTGGGTCTACTCGTATGCAGATTTTTTTTAACCAAATGTGCATGGAAAATACAATATTCACTGGATGGGAAACCCAGATAAGGAGGGTCAACTTTTTCTACATAAGTGGGTCCTGTAGTGCTAACTTTGGGACTTGAGTATGCCTGGATTTTGGTATACGCGGGGGTCCTGGAACCAATGTCCCCTTATTTAAAGGGACAACTGCACACTAAAATGTACCCATTTTAAGTGTACTTAAAGTGTTGCTCCTCAAACAATCCGAGCATGCTCTTGTTTTCATATCTTTGCACTTGCTCTTCCTTCGTCCTGGAAGGCTTCTCTGGCCGTCAGCACTGTTGCGCTCACTCAATTCCCCAGTGCCATTTTCTCATGAATACTTTCCGTTTCCACGCCATTTAAAAATTCAAGACACTTCCACTCTGGAAATTTAGATATACAATTCTTCTTGTTTTATTATTTTCATGGTATTTATCACCTGCTAGTATGTTACATAATGAGTTTATTTAGTTTACTTTCTGTCTTACCTTTCTATACCGTAACCTCCACAGGACAGGAGTTTTTGTCTGTTTTGTTCATTGCAGTATCAGTGCCTATGAATATTTTATACAAATATTTATAGGTACTGTATAAAAATTTGTATAAAAATTCACTGGATTTGAATTTTGATTGTATACATACCTTGGGCAGTAATTTATTCTTCCTGAGGCAATTCCTTCATCCATAGCAGGGAAGTAATAAAATTATCCCTTTATTGCAGTGTTGTGATAAAAGAATCTAAAGAGATAAAACTCATGAAACGTTTTTGGCACCACAAAGTTCTAAACAAACATGTTCCTCAAAGAAAACGAACTTGCCTCACATCTTTGATCCTGCTTTTGAATAGGTGATTGCTTAGTGATAAGAAACGGATTTTAGGTGGTGATTCCTGGGAAATTTTATTGGTTGAAAGTTACTCTATAGAGTTGTATTTCATATATATCTTCTACAGTCATTGTAAAAAATTCACATGTCATTAAATGACAGTAAAGTCATGACAGCTGAGGACATCCATAGGACATTCTAAGGCTATCATCCATAGGATAGCCTATGGAGAAAACCCCAGGAGATAAGCCTAGAAATAGGGTAGGCCTTGAAAGGATTAAAGGGATATAAGAGGTAGAGCTGGAAGATGTGCCATTCTTGAGATGGTAGGCTCCAGGCTTTTTGTGTTTTGGGGTGTGTGCGTGTGTGTGTTCCTGTGTTTGTGCATGTGTTTATGTGTTTAATTAGAATTTTGATTCAAAATGTAATTCCCATCACAAGTAGAGTTCACATTAACATTTAGTTCAAAGCTTCTCTTTCCTCTCTTCCCTTGGAGAGTAGCTCTGATATTATGGAATGCAGAGGGGCACAGTTTGACAATGATGCTTGGAATTTAGGAGAGTTTTTTAACAGAGGTTTTGAAAGCTCTGCCTTTCCTTTAGATCACCGGATTGAGGACTTTTTGTACTTTATGAAACTGGTGTGGTTATGTATCCACCAGCAGAAACAACCTTAAATTTTTCAGTGGCTTAAAAAACAGGTTTATTTCTTACATTTCGTGTTCATGATCTCAAGGTTGTCATTTGGAGGTATGTTCAGCATTGTCCTTACTCAGGGACTTTGATGGAGGAAGAATGCATTCCTGTTTCCACAATTATGAAGGAATTTTTTAAAGGATATAGAAACTCATGCTTTTGCTTTAAAGCCTTTGCCTGGAATGACACCTAATATTTCCATTTACATCTCATTTGTCAACACAAATCACAAGGCCACAACTAGCTGTGAGGGAACAGGTAGAGCAGGAAGAAGGCAGCACCAGAAACATTTGGTTAGTAGCCCTGATGGGTACCACAGGTAGGCTGGGCTTGGGGCCACCTTCTGCATTGGAGGGGGCTCTTGTCATCAGTAGGCCTAATTGGACCAGGGTAGGGCCTAGGGCAGAGATGGCTCGAAGTGACTTATTGAAGCCAAATGCTCTCAGTTTTAGATGGGTGGTTTTAAAATCTTAGTGAGCAAAAATATCCACTGAAGAACATGATTAAAATAGATTTCCAGGCTCCCCTCTACCACACAGTGGTCTGTAATTCACGCTTTGAGAAATATTAGGAAGAAAATTTCTCTTTGATTTGTTTTTTCTATGTTCTTCACTGTAGCAGAAACACCTCTAGGTGAAATAGTGCACAGAGGATTTTAATTCAGCTTGTTTGTTTAGGGGCACAAGTGGTCTTCAGAGTTTAGTGCCCTTGGAAGGGCCAGGTGTTCCATGTGAGGGTGTGCAGATGGAACAGAGTAATGACCTGTAGGACCTTTTGATTATTTTCCCCAAGAACCTGCAGAGTTGGGTGGCTAGCTGAGGATTCTGGGATTGGAGGTTTTGGACATCTTTATCTCTTTTTGTCAGAAGCACAATTAATAAGACCATGTACTCATTATGCTTTACCTTCATAAAGATGTCATAAAGATGTCATGATGTCAATAATTATTTAAGTAATTATTATTAGTGGTTTATTAATGCATCTTCCCAATTAGAGATGGTACATTTCTGATGGTTAAAGACTATGCTTTTCAGGTCTCTGTGATTCACAAATGCATGTAGACACCATAACTAAAAATTTGTTAATGCATTAATTAAGAATCCAATTTACATTTAGTGTGTTTTAGGACTCTCAAAATCCCACCCCCATACCCTACCCTATTGAAGCAATTTTTATATATGATAATGCTTATTTTATATGATCTGAGTTTGATATGTAAGGAGATGTGCACTTAGGCTTCTGCGGTTTGCATTGTTATCATTTTCTGTTTCAAGATTGTTCACAAGCAGCAACATTGGATCTAAGGCATCTTCAATTACTGGTGTAAGGAAAGGAGAAAGAAACCTCTCTGAGAGTGCCTGGCACATACTAAGCACCTGGTAAATCTTTAATGAGTAAAAAAAGAACAACCATCATGAAACACTTAAAAAACAATATAACCTGTCTTCCAAAGTTGTTTTGGGGTAAATTCCTAGAATGCTGATAATTCTTACCAGGAATGGCTATTTTATACATGCATGAATTTTCCTTATCAATTAGCAACAAATGCAGTTATTAAAATTAATCAGTAACAGCAGGCTTAGGAATAATACGGAAAATATCTATGAACTTGTTTTATGAAAACCTATAACATCTCTCATTGATGTCTTTTTTTCCATAAGCTTTCCACTGTATTCTCCACATTCTTGGACTGAGCAAATGATTATTTTTGTCATTTTAAATAGTTCTTTTTTGGAAATGCTTTTTTTCTTTTCTCTGAATATGACTCTTTCTTTTGTGATAATGCTAATGATTGACAACTTGTTTAAAATTAAGATCATTCAGTTAGTATTCTGGGCAATTTTCAAGAAATAGCAAGTTTCCTCTTGAAATGTCTTGTATAATGTCTTAAATTTGTATTGCTAGTTTAGCAATACCTCAAAGCTGATAATACTTTGAAATAATTAGATTGGTTATCTAAGCACTGCTACATGTAAGCAGAGTATCTGTTTTAATGCCTGGATACCACAAATTAACGGAAATTATTCTACATGAAAAACTAAAATAAAATTTTACTCACAATGTTTCATTAGAATTACTTTCAAATATAAATTTTAAATTCCTATCCTATTGTTTTACTGCAAGTTCTTCATAATTTATAAGTACTTCATGTATAGTTCTAGTCACGTATAGTTTAGGAAAAGATATAAATAGTTTTTAAAAATAAAAACTACATTTCTAGGAATATTATATAATTTATCTTATAAAATACCTATTTTATGAAAGTGGTTTATTTTTAACTCAATGAAGTATTATTAGTAGGTTGAGATATTTCAGAGTGAAGGAGGAATCTAGATATCATTCTATGAAATTATAGGAATTTAAATTGCTGCAGTTCTAAAATTATTTATTAATACTCGGGCTCTTTCTTGATATAGAATTTACATTTTTGGATAATGTTTCTTGTTGATTTGAGTTTTGTCTTTAAAAATGAATTTAACTTAACACATCTTGTTGAGCAAAGTAAATCTTCAATGTAAACCTTCTTCAATGAATTAACTTTTTATTTTGCTGCTCTCACGGTCTGCATTTTACTTGACTACCTTACCTACATTCTGCAAGTGTTAATAAACTTCAACTCACCCCACCTGTTCCACCCTCACGTGGTAATCAATGTGGTCATAGTTAATACAATTTTCATGGAGTGAATATCAGTGTAACCAATGATAAATTTCTAAACAATTACTGATAGGAAAGGTGAGAGAACTTCTAAAAGCAATAAAAGACATAGCACACATCAATTATAGTCATGGCCTTAGTCATCCTATAGATTTGGTTCCTCTTTAGTGTTGGATAAATTAATGCCAAGGATGACAAGATAGAATGTATATCAGCCTCTCCCACCATGCCTTAATTTATGTATGTATGTGCGTGTATATATATGTATGTATGTATGTATGTATATATTTTAGCACAACCCGAGTGTTAGCCTCTTAGATATCTCCTAGGTCTCCTGGGCTCATATTGAATTTTTACATTGAATGTAATTGGCTACAACCTCTAACCCAGTATCCTTCCTGATGTCTTAGGTTTCATGAAAAGCCAGTTACTGTTGGTTTGAGTTGCTGATGTTGTTTTATCCTTTTTTTGGATAGTTGTCTGTTGTACTGTTCATCGTCTGCCTCTATCAACTCCTTTCCCATGACATGTTGTCCCCTATTCTGTCTTTAAATTGTCACCATTGGCTGGGCGCGGTGGCTCACGCCTGTAATCCTAGCACTCTGGGAGGCCGAGGCCCGAGGATCGTTTGAGCTCAGGAGTTCGAGACCAGCCTGAGCAAGAGCGAGACCCCGTCTCTACTAAAAATAGAAAGAAATTGGCCCAACAACTAAAAAATAGAAAAAATTAGCCGGGCATGGTGGTGCGTGCCTGTAGTCCCAGCTACCTGGGAGGCTGAGGCAGGAGGATTGCTTGAGCCCAGGAGTTTGAGGTTGATGTGAGCTAGGCTGACGCCACGGCACTCTAGCCTGGGCAAGAGAGTGAGACTCTGTCTCAAAAAAAAAAAAAAAAAATTATCACCATTGCCCAATTTTATTCTGCTTCCAAATACCATCAACATGGACTAATTCTCTAGAAAATTTTTGTTGGATATTTGGGACCAAAAAAAATAAGATTATATCAAAGTACAGCATACCATTTAAAATTAAATAATAGATATTTGTATCTGTTAGCTTTTGCTTCATAAGAAACCACCCCAAAACTTTAAGCTAGTAATCATTTCATTATTGCTCCTAAGTCTGTGGGTTGACTGAGTAAGCTCCCTGAGCCCCTGAGGGCTAGTTGTTCTAGGATGGAGTCATTCATATTTTGGCCAGTTGGTGTTGGATGTTGACTAGGGTGATAGGTATGACTGGACCATATGTCTTTCATTATCCAGCAGAGTTTTAACATGGCTTTTAAGTTGGCTTTTAACTTTGACTTGGCTTTTAACATCGACTTGGCTTTTAACATCATAGTAGCCACAGAGTCCTGAAGAGTAGCAAGAGACAAGTTCTTAATACACAAGCACTTTTTAAATCTCTGCTTATGCCAGATTTGCCATTGACCAAAGCAAGATACATGGCCCAGCCCAGAATTGATGTGGAGTAGAGGAATTCTCAAGGGCAAGGATATAGGAAGAATTATTGAGCCAACTTATAATTTAGCAAACATTATTTAATATTTTATCTATTTTTTTTTATGGGTCATCTTTTCTTATAGGGAACATGTATCTTACCGCTGTGTTGGGCTAACTTCTCTTTTTCTCACCTTTTCTCTTTCTACCCTGATTGAGTAACTCAGTCATGCCCAACCTCTGATTTTGTTTCTTCATTTTATACAAAACACTTTTAGAACTCTTTTAAAATGCTTTTCCTTCCTTTCTACCTTCCTTCCTTTCTTTTCTTTCTGTCTTGCTCTGTCGCCCAGGCTAGAGTGCAGTGGCATCATCAGAGCTCACTGTAACCTCAAACTCCTGGGCTCAAGCAGATCCTCTTGCCTCAGACTCCCAAGTAGCTAAGACTGCAGGCCCATGCCACTATGCCCAGCTAATTTTTTATTCTTTGTAGAGAGAGTCTCGATATTGCTCAGGCTGGTCTCCAACTCCTGGCCTCAAGGGATCCTCCTGCCTTGGCCTCCCAAAGTGGTAGGATTACAGGTGTGAGCTGCTGTGCCAGGCCTAAAACTCTTTTTCTATGTCAACTTAATTCACCTCCGAAAGACCTACTTTTTGTAAACAAACCTGCAGATGAGATATGTTTATGAATAAAATAGCTCTCTCTATGATAGACACTCAGTAGACAACTTAGTATTTTCCGCCCGGCTACACAAATATGAAGACTAACTGCTGTAAATTACCACAAAACAGTAATAGTACTTTTATATATTCAGTATGTAAACAAGGCTTGGGATTTATAAACAACTTATAATAATTTGGGGACCTCTATGCGTCTTTTGTTGTTGACAATTTTGCAGTATGTTTTAAAAATTTTTCAGAAAATGGATATTCCAAAACAGACTGGAACAGAAAGAGAAATGTGTTGGTGGTGACAAAAGGAAGCATGAGCATTCTGAAATAGTGTTATTTATTTTTTTGAAACTAAAGTTTTATAAAATTACCCAATTTTATTTTCAAAACCTAAAAGAACTTTGCTGCAGAGTTTTCAAATCTAATTACCAGTGATGGCAGCTCTAAAACCTGAAAAATTTTACTTAATAATTTATTTTAATCCTGGGAGTGAAGTAGGGTTATGTACCTAGACCAGACTCCAGGGATGTCCCTGTCATGATGAAGTAGCAACCTGAAGGTCTGGGGGTAGAATACATGATTTCACTTTTATGATTCCACCAGAGGGAGTAGAGTCTAGTGACCTGGTATATGTAGTTACTTAGCAATCTAATCGGATATCATATTTGGATCATTAATAGGCATAATTGAATATCTCTGATACCTGTAGCACTGGGATATGTGCTTGGATAGGGTTGTCTGATAGAATATGTGACATCCAGTGAAATGAAATTTCAGATAAACAACAAATAATTTTTTAGTGTGCCCTATTCATCTGAAATTCAAATTTAGTGGGGCATTCTGTATTTTTATTTGCTGTTTCTGGTAACCCTATCAGCTTAGAACAAATGCCTAAGTGCTTTAATGCCTTTGTGGAGAGTTCTCCAAAGGCATTAAAGCACAAAAACAATTCTCTTTTCAGTACATTGCTTTGTTCTCTTATAAAACTTTTCTGTTCCTTTAAAAGAACACTTTAGAATGTTCTTGTTTCAGATTGTTAAAGAAATGTGACAGCTTAAGAGTCAGGACATACATCATAAAAAGTAATAACACGAGGAAACACATCATGGTGGTTTAAAAACATATATCTGCAAATTCTTTGACACGCCATTGAGACGTGGCACACTATTGAGAGTCTGGATTTAATGATTTGCTTGTAATCAATTGAATGCAGAGGAAATGCCTGCATGGCTATGGAGGCTAGGTCCTAAAAGGTGATGCAGCTTCTGCCTTGCTTGTGCAGACACTTATTTTTGCAGCACTGAGCCACCAGATTAGAAGACTACACCATGCTGTAAGGAAGCCTGGGGCTGCGTGGAAAGGCAAAAGTAGATGCTTCAGTTGACAGCCCCAGCCAAAGCCCTACTGAAGTAGCTGCTCAGAGCCAGTATCCACCACCAGTCATATGAGTAAAGTCACCTCTGAATGATTCCAGCCTCCAACCATTGAGTAACTCCTAGCTGAAGCCCAGGCATTGTGGAGCACAGACAAGACATTCCTCCTGTTTCCTACCTGAATTCTTGACCTACAGAATCCGAGAGCACAATAAAGTGGTTATTTCAACCATTAAGTTTTGAGGTCATTTGTTATGCAGTAATGGTAACTGTAATACACATGTTAAGTACAAATGGAATGGTTAAAATCATCAGTGCCACAGGAACTTAGAGGAGGAAGCAGTCACCAAAGCCTTGGGTGGGGGTAGTGGGGAGGAGGACTCTCCTGCTCTGCCCTGCCTCCATATCTGAAAGGCAAAGCTTGATAGGAAGTGTAGGATGTGGGCAGTGAGAAAAGGAGGGGGAAAAGCAGAATTAATGGCAAAGATCTTTGTTCTTTTTCCTTTAAAATTCTTTTCTTAGGATAATTGCCATTTAAAGTAAATCAGCTTGGAAGGCACTGGAAAAAAGATTAAGGGTTGAATAGAAGAAGGAATAAATTAAACTCCCATCTTAATTTCTGGGCTATGCTTCTGAGCATTTAAAGATGAAGCTATTATGGCTATGCAGAGAACTTAATGGTCTTTAGGGAGACTGATAAACTGAGAAGCAGATTGCAGTAATTTTGCATTGGTGACCCACCAGGCTGATTTAGTCAACTTAACTTTCACATTTCTTTAATATTCGGAAACAAGAACATTCTAAAGTGTTCTTTCAAAAGAACAGAAAAGTTTCATAAGAGAACAAAGCAATGTGGTAAAAAGAGAATTGTTTTTGTGCCTTAATGCCTTTGGAGAACTCTCCACAAACTGCTGGAGGAGCAAAGATGAAAGCAAAAGAAAATATTTTGTCCCTGTTTGCGGAAGCATTTTTTGAGCGTCACCATGTGCAGATATTGTGGGGAAGATATTGAAGGTTGAGTTGTTTTCCTTAAGGACTTTACAATGTCTGAGCTATTTATAATTGAAAGGATGTCTTCCATTAGTCAAAATAAAGCTAAAACCTAGAGATTTCTATTCTATTTAGATGTTAAGCAGTACACTCCTTATTGTATGGATTTTGGGCATAATGATGAGGTGGGCGTTGCTGAAATAGGGTCCTCTCTCTCCTTCCTCCTTCCTCTCCTCCCTTCCTCCCCTTCCGCCACTTGAGAGAGGTCTCAGGACCTCTCCTGGACCCCTCAGTTTGCATTCTGTGGCCTGGCCCAATGGCTCCTTCCTTCCTTTGCTATGTGCCAGCACTGGCTTCTCTGAGCTTCCACCATCCTATCCTTTGAACCTATTGCTAGCTCACCCACATGCACCGTCCAAATGTACCTCCCTTTAGTGAGGGAGCACAAACACATAGGCTGGATCTTTCAGAGTAGGTAACACACCTATCCTGGTATATTCCGTTGTCTCCATAAATTAAAATTCCTCAGAAATCTTAAGATTTTGGTATCAGACTACATTTCTCATAACTGATCTTAAAGCTGGGAGGGGCCTCAAATCGTTTTCAGATCATGCATTTAAATTTCTTGCATAAAAATTCTTATCCCCCACACCTCCTTGCCTCTATTTTGTTTTAAATCACTTTTCTGGTTATTCTACAGCTTTCATTGGAGACATTGATACTTGCCTTACTCTCTTTGTCCTTGTCCAAATTCTGGCATATTTCTCATCCATCTAC
>RJWJ010024006.1:0-25085 GCA_004363605.1 Indri indri
TCCCTTTCCTTGAGTCTGCATGTGTCCTGTGGGTTAGATGTGTTTTCTGGAGATAGAAGATAGTTAGGTTGTGTTTTGTTCACCCATTCAGCCAATCTATGTCTTTTAATGGGAGAATTAAGACTATTCACATTGAGTGTTAGTATTGATATGAGGGATGCCGTTCTGTTCATCATGTTGGATGATACCTAATTGTTTTGTTTTCCCTCTCATGCTATTGTTTTATAATAGCTGTAAGCTTTAACTTTTGGGTGTTTAGACTGGTTGGTTTCTATTGTGTTGTTCCATGTATAATGCACTTTTGAGTATTTTCTGTAGGGTGGTTCTAGTAGTTAGAAATTCCCTTAGTGATTGCTTGTCTGGAAAAGTTTTATTTCATCATAATTTATGAAAATTAGTCCTGCAGGATACAAAATTCTTGGCTGGCAGTTGTTCTGTTTAAGAAGACTAAAAATGGGGCCCTGATCCTTTCTGGTTTCTAAGGTCTCTCCTGAGAAATCTTATGTTAGCCTGATGGGTTTTCCTTTGTAGGTTAGTTGTTGCATTCCTCTTGCAGCTTGCAGAATTTTCTCCTTCATTTTGACTTTGGCCTGGTTGATGATTATGTGTCTTGGAGATGTCCTATTTGCTATGAATCTTCTCAGTTTTGGATGACCATCTTGTATCTGGATATCTGAATCTCTGGTGATACCAAGGAAGTTCTCCTCAATAATTTCCTTGAATAGATTTTCCATGCTTTTGGCTTTGTATTCTTCTCTAGGATACCTATAATTCATATATTGGCTCATTTCACATAGTTCCAAATTTTTCTGAGTGAATTATTCATTCTTCTTTATTCTTTTTCCTGTACCTTTGACTGGCTGGATTATTTCAAAAGCCTTGTCTTCAAGCTCTGAGATTCTTTCTTCTGCTTGGTCTGGTCTATTATTGAAACTTTCTGCTGTATTTTGTAATTCCCTAAATGCCTCTTTCATTTCTTTAAGTTATGTTATATTCTTTTTTATGTTGTCTATATCTTTAGTGAATTTTTCATAGTTTTCATTCTTGTCCTTAAGTATTTTTTGGTTTCTTTGTTTTTGTTTTCATCTTTCTCTTCAATTCATCTTACTTGCCATCTGTACTCTGAATTCCATTTCTGACATTTCAGCAATTTCCTTTTGGATGGATTCTGTTGCTGTGGATCTCTTGTGAACCTTTGGTGGTGTCAAAATAGCTTGTTTTTTCACGTTGCCAGAATTCTTTTGCTGGTTTCTTCTCATCTGAAACTTCTTCTCTCAGCTCATAGCTGATAGGTTTGTGTTGCACCTATTTTCCTTTGCTGACAATTCTACTTAGTGAGAAGGAGGAGAAATCCATGGATAGTATTTTCGTGTCCTCTTCTGGAAGATCGATTGGCAGGACTGAATGGATGCACTGAGAGCCTGTAATGCAGCTGTTCTTCTGTGTCATCCTATTCCCCTGTGGTTGTCACAATCCTAGCTGGTACTGGTGGATATTCATTTTGATTGGTGGTTTAGTTCCCAGGCCACTGTTGAAACCTTGGGCATGGGGGCTGGGCAAGTCCCTCTTCATGGAGGCAGGTATGAGGAGGTGGTATGATCTTGCCTGGTACCTGAGTAGGTTGTGGGACCTGGTGGGCACCTGGATGCATCATGGGACAGCGGCCAATGGTGCAGTGTGTTGCAGGACCTTGGCAGATGCCTAGGTGTGCCAAAGGACTATAGCCAGTGGTGGGGCGGGTTGTGGGAACTTGGCACATGCCTGGGTGTGTCATGGGATCATGGGATCTTGGACAGTGCCTGAGTATGTCATGGGACCTTAGTGTTCACCTGCTCGGGTTGCAGTACCTTGGCAGGTACCTGGGCAGGAAGTGGGGGTGTGGAACCTTGAGAAGTGCCTGGGTGTGTTGTGGTACCACAGTCAATGGCAAGGCAGGTCATGGGATGTTGGTAGGCATCTGTGTGTGTCATGTGACCACAGCCAGTGGCTTGTTGAGTTGCTCGACCTTCACAGGTGCCTGGATGCATCACAAGACTGCAGCCAGTGGCAGGGCTGTGGCACAAACTTGGTGGGCACCTATGCAGGGTGTGGGAACTTGGCAGGAGTCTAGACAGAACAGGAGTCTTGGCCTGTGCCTGAGCAGGTTGCAGGACCACAGCTGGCTGCAGGGTGGTTCCTCTGGTTGCAGTAGCTGGGCCACCAGTGGCTGACAGGGCCAGGGTGACATTCAGTACTCTGCTGGGGAGTCGTAGTGGCTGGAGCTCTCCCTCTGTCTAGGTCTGACTGTGGCAGCTGCTGCAGTGCTATTCAGGTGACAGCGGTGATGCTATTGAGATGGCAAGATGGCGGCAGCATATGCTGAGGGCCAGTGGGTGCCTGCTCTGCTCAGATACCTGAGAGGCAGACAGTGAGGGTTTTAGGGGTGCACAGCACCCAGTCACAATGTTCATTGGAGTGCCTGGCCCTGCCAACTCCCTCCCTGACCTGGCAGGGGTAATGTGGAGGTGGTTGCAGTGAAGCTGACCCCTCTTCTTCAGACTGGGTATTCTGGGGCTGAGAGCACAGATTGGCATGTTATGGTGACTTGGACTGTAATTTGGTGGGACCCCACTGGTGCGTGGGGTCCCATTTCAATGCTGCTGCACAGTCTCTAAGCAGCTCCCTGATCAGTTTAGAGGCCTAGTGTTGTGGAGAGCTCGGATTTCATTGTCTCATGGGGAGGTCTGAGCCCAGAGATCTTTCTCTAACCCTTTCCCATGTGTGGAACTTTTCCTAGGCACCTTCCAATCTTGCTGATCAGATCACCCACCTCTCCTTCCCCTGCTTTTGGTGTCTCCGGTCACTGGTCACTTTTCTGTTGATTCATAATGCTCTCTCTGAGATGGTACATCTACGGGTGAACCTCTACCCACAACCTTTGATCCTCTCCTTGAGAGTGGGCAGTGCAGGCTGCTTCTAGTCTGCCATCTTGGCCCCTGCCTTGCATTTCTTCTAAAAATAGAATGTTCCCCAAATACAAGTTGATTCACCTTTATTTATATAGGCAGAGGCCCCATAGCCCAGAAGTCAACGTGGCAGTTAATGTGGAAATAAATAAAGATTACTCAAATGAGAACAAGCAAAGTCTATTCCGAGCTTGCTATAGCAAGGAAGCTAGCCACTACCATTTGTGTTCGGAAGAGACTCAAAGGCAGACAGAGGTATAGAAAAGCTTTATAGAGGAAAAGAGGGAAGGTTACATGTTTGCCCCGATTTCAGGCTATTGACATGGTAATCTGAAGGCAGGCAGACTAGAAGCAGAGCATCCCGTGTGATTGGTTTGGGGTACATATTTGGCTTTCTCCGGTTGATCCTAAATTGGAAGAAGGAGCAAAATTTAGAAAGCAGTTAGTTATTAATCAAGTTGTAGCTGTTTGGGGCCAGTTGCTGCAAGTATTGTTTGGCTTTCTGGACTAGTTACTGACTTCCTTGATTGTTTACTATATATAGTAGGTTGGCCTGTTGGGCTGGTGGCTGTAGGTTGTGTTAGAACTTAATTTTTCTATATGGACTGGATATGTTGATTTGTATATTTAGTCTCTTATAAGTATTGGATCTGACAGTGGCATGTGGTAATTTGGAAGGATAATCCTCACAAGAAAAGTACCTTCTATGGTCAACAGAAATGGGTGGGCCACAAGTAACCATGCTTGCTAGCAATAGTGCTTCTTACGTATTACATCAATTTACGTTAATAAAGAAACAGCCAGAAAGAAGCAGAGGAATATGCTACCTGCAGCAGTACCTGAGGTAAAAGCCAATCCAGCATTAGATGCAGAACTGAGCACATCAACCTCCTCCTCAGCTAAAGATCTGAGGAATGTTACACCACCTCCTAAGTATACTTGGAGAAATTCCAAGGGTTGCCCCGTGACAAAGGCCCAGACTTTTTTGGTAAATGAGCAAGGAAAAAATAAAGTCAGTTAAATTTAGTTAACTTTTTTTTAATGTAATAAAAAATCAAAACATAGTTTTAAGACAAAATTCTACAGAGTAAGAGAGTAAACACAGCATTGAGGAGACTCAAAGGAATTGCATAACTCCAGAAAATGTGCTACTGCAGGATCCAAAAGAAAACTACAGAAATCTATTTTAAAATCTTCATTAAAATTAAAGAAGATGCTGCTTCTATGAAAATGGATCTGAAAGTCATAAGGGGAAATCAGACTTTGATGAAAGTGGAGAGGGAAGAGATAAGCAGAGATAGGAAACTGAAAACTAAATAGGAGAATATGAGTCTTCATCAAAACTATCAAATCAATGATGTATCTCATAAACTTGGAACGCCTTCAGGATGAAAGGAAAAAAAGGCATATTTCTTTAAAAGATGAAAAATGAGATTGACATGTCCAGGAAATAAGCCAACAACCTACAGATAATTGACATTCCTGAGAGAGAGATAGAAACAAGCAAGGAAAGAAGAATGCTATCAAATAATAATGATATAACAATAATATGAAATAATTACAGCTAATATTTATTAAGTGCCTATTATGCCTCGAGCTATGTGCTTTGTATTTCATTTGGGTTGTTAAATTTAATACACACAACAGTACTATGAGTAGCTATATATTAACCAAATTTCAGGAATGAGAAAATTGAAATTAAAAGGGTAGAATATTCCCCAGGTTATTAAATAAAGCCTTGCTCATAGAATTTTATTTTTAAAAACATCAACAAATATATGGATCCATATATATGTTGGAGATATATATACATATCTCCTGTTAAAGATTTTTGTACTTTCAGTGAAATAAAAATAAAATGCAAGGATTCTAGCTTCGCTGTCTCTCCCTGTCTCTCCCCTTCTCCCTTACTCCCTCTCGCTGCCTCCTTCTTCTCTCAGCAAACAATTCTAACTTGATTTGTTTCACCACCACAATAAAAAGTTATTAAGAAAGATCTCTATGTTTCTCTCCACAACAGCTATTTTCAGTTATGGTCAACCTGACCTGTTGGCTGTATTTGCGGTTGTTGATCAACTCTTCTCAAAATTCTCCCCTTCCTTAGGTTCTACGGTGCCACACATTTCTGCTTTCCATGCGCTATCATCTCTTTTTGAGTTAAATAGTGGTTCTTTGTGAAAAACTCTGGCACGAAACAAAATCTCAACACATATATGTCCTATTTCCATTTTATAAATTCCCCAGACTTTGCACTTTTAACAGTTGATGTGCAAAATGCTAATTTTGCAATACTAGCGTTCCTGTCTCTGAATAACTTAAGAAAGCCTTCAGTCGAATGTGGTCTTTAGTTCCAAAGAAACTAAACTTGTTGAAGTATCTCAAGTCTATTTGATCCTAAAATAAACTGAAATGGAAGATGGAATCTACTAACATTCTGTTTTACTTTTTAAATTCTGTGACAATTACAAAAACTCATACTTTGAAAAGTCAAACATGCATGATAATCCTATCTTTAAAAGTTATGTTAATGAGAGAGGGAGGCATGGGGAATTGCTGTGAATTGTAACTGTACATCACTGTTTGAATGTTCTTGCCTTTCCTGCAAATTATTTTGGTTATATGGAAAGAAAAATGAAACATGAAGACAAAGTAAGACGATCATCTCCTCCCATGTCTCCTTACCTTCCCCATTTGAAAAATGGAGTTGTACATAGCACATGAGGCACTGAGTATAAGGGTGTGTAGCGAAAAATATGTTCCCATGTGAAATTATTTCATGCATTAATCCAAAAAATATAAAAAGTAGTTACTATGTGGCAAAACACCACAAATATACATGCCATAGATCAGTTCAGCACCCTCAAAGAACTATTGTTCCGATGGGGAAGACAGGCAAAAAGACGAATGACCCCAGAAAAATTTAATAATTGCTGTAAAGGAGACATGAACTAGTTTTTTCTAGGTGTCTCCTAGTCTCTTCCCTTAATTTTTCCAAATCCCTTGTTGATATCTCAGGTGTTATTTTTATGGCTTCTTCTTTTCCTTTTTGCACCACTTCTTAAATGACTCAGCAAAGTTCTCAGATTCTAGTGTGAGAGTGAGTTAGCATACTTCTCTCTCAGGTTCTAGTGCGTCTCACCTCTAATATATCCTCCACTTGACCGATGTGTGACTGTAGTGAAATGAAGCTCTGAACTTTTATTTTCTTGCCTACAAATTTTTTGACAGCTTCCCAATGTCAGCAAATAAATTCCAAGCTCCTTAGCTTAGCCTACTCCTTCCTGAGCTACCCTTTGTCTAGCTCACTAGTCTCACTCCTCTGGAGACTTGCTTAGCTCCAGTTTTATTGATTAGCTGGTGTTTTTGACAGATTGTTTCTGTCACCTGGGCTTTCATTCATGCTACTTCCTTCTACATGGTAACATCTTGTTTCACGTGATTTTAGCTTAAATATCTATCACCACTTCAGGAAGGCTTTCTTGACTACCTAAAGGAGCCCTGGGTTAATCCACTTACAGCCTCGTGCCCCTGTGTCACATCATCCCCCGTTGCCTTCTTGTTTGTTTCCTCGTGTAATGTTAGACTTTCCCATTAGAATATTGCTCCTTGAGGCGAGGAAATTGTCTGTCTTGGTCACCCCTTATCCCTGGAGTTTAGTGCAGTTTCTGTTACATAATGGCGGTTCTATAAATACGGGTTAAATGAATTAAGTAAGCTAACCCATACATCAGATATAGTCAAGGCTCACTCTGCTTCTACATGATTCACCTGCACTGGAGAGAGAAAAAATTGGGGCATTTGACCTTAATCCTAAATCCAGTTTTCTAGAAAGACAATTATGCCCTGGCAGGATATGAAGATAATTCAAATTGGAACAAGAAATCCCCCCGAATCCCCAAACACACTCCCTGATTTTATGATGTTTGACCTGCGCACACACACACACACACACACACACACACACACAGACACACGCACACTTGCTGTTTCTTGGAGTGAGGCTCTTAATTTATTGATTCCCCACTTCCCTCAGGTTAATCTTTAAAATTCCATTCCTGCCTGTTCCTGTTTTGTTCTTCTTCTTTTTTAAAATTTTTTTTTAGAGACAGAGTCTCTCTCTGTCACCCAAGCTAGAGTGCAGTGCCATGATCACAGCTCACTATAACCTCAAACTCCTGGGCTTGAACAATCTTCTTGCCTTAGGCTCTCCAGTAGCTAGGACTACAGGCGTGTGCCACCATGCCCAACTTTATCATTTTTTTTTGTAGAGACAGGGTCTTGCTATGTTTCGAAGGCTACTGTTGAACTCCTGGCCTCAAATGATCTTCCCACCTCGGCCCCCCAAAGTGCTGTAATTACAGGGGTGAGCTGTAACACCTGACGGTTTTGCTTTTCTGTAGCAAACTGTCCTACATATCTGTAAATTAATTTTGTGATTTCACAATGTCAAACATATCATATGAATGTTAAAAAAATTTGGTTTGTTTAATACTTCTCAGTCATTTCTTTTGTTACTATTTATTTGGCATGTGATCCATATTTAATAATTTGACAGATATTTATTTGAAATGTATTCTTGCAAAGCACTGTGGGAGACACTGGCAGAAAATGTAGTCTCTTTCTTCTCTGAAAATGCTCACCATATAGTAGGGGATATAAAATTAATAAACACAAAATATAATTGACAACAGCAGCAGGAACTGTCAAGGACCCAGGTGAGACCAGACGAAGACCCAAGTCTTCCTTCCTAGAGTAAACATTAAATGACGGTGTGACATTTGGCAAGTAACTTCACCTTTCTCAGCCTTAGTTTCTTATTTGTAATCAGGGATTTGAATTATACAACACAAAAATTAGCTTTTCAATGTTTATGAATCTCCGTAAATTTAGGAAATGAAAATTTAAACCATGAAATGTTTGGCTATCAATTGGACAAATAATAAATAAACAGTTCTCAGTTGGTAAATTTCTTTTGAAATGGACATTCTTATAAACTGCTAACAGATATATAAATTTATATAATCTGTTTATAGCATATAAAATGTGAGTTGAGCATCTAATTCTAATTTACAAGAATTTTCATTACAGCAAGATTTTAAAAGTAGTGAGCTGCATAACTATCCAAAATTAGGAGAGTAGACTAGTATTTCATGGTCCATTCTAACCATTAGTTCTATTTTTGGAAGCTTTTTAAGGCCCCAACAATGTGTTGGACTCAGCTGTAAGATATGTATATGTATAATCTAATTTAATTCTTACCAAAAGTATATGACATAGGCACTATTACTGTACTGTAACCACGCTGCCGATGAGGTTATAATAGTTAAATGACTAGCTTAATGCTTGACTAAAAAATAATCGGGTCAAGATTTGCACTGAGACAATTTAACTTCACAACCCAAGCTCTTAAGCACTGTACTAAGCTCCATTCTACCATGGCATGAATAGTGTGAATCCAAGGCAAAATATACTTGGAATAATTCAGAAATAATAGGTGAGTACTGAGGCAGATATGATAGTAACAGAAATGAAACAGGAAAAATAGCTTGGGATATTTGTGACAAGCATTGTGGAGAATCAATAAATTGAATATTGAGAGAAACAAAATAAAGGGGTTAATTAATAATGATATTAATAATTATAATAACTACCTATTAAGAACCTACTATTTTTGAGTGCTGTGCTAGTCATTTAATACACACATTAACAGTAGAGATAATTAAGTTGGATTTAATCTTAAACTTACAAGGTTTGAAATGTCCAAAGAACATCCTAAATGTTGAGATATTTGTAGGGGACGCAGATGGGAGTGAGTGATGCAGAATGATCAGAGAAGATGCTAGGAGGAGGTTCTTCTCCTCAAGAGATGCAGGAGTCTCAGAAAACAGTGGGCTAAAATGGTATCTGCATCATCTTGTTGTGCATGTGTATGTGTGTCTGTGTATCTTCATTTTTATAAGCATTAATTCTGTTAGTTGTAGAACTCACTCTACACCCAAAAGAAGTCACCTCTCTCTCTCTCTTTTTCTAATAATGAATCTATTTTTTTTCTCATGAGCTCTCACTTACTAGGTGGTAACAAAGAAAACACGCAAACAGGTAAACTAATTTTAAACAATTTCTATTAACTGAACAGTCCATGTGTATTTTTTAACTTGTTATACAAATTTTCAAAATTAACAAAAAAGCAGAAAAACAGTATAAACCCCATTTACCAATCGCATACATCTAATAATCATTAGCATTTTGCCAAGTTGGCTTTCCTTCTCTCTTACTATAGTTTTTATAATTATAAACATCATTACATTTCAGCCTTAAATATTTTATATGCATCTCTAAAAATCAGGATGCTTCCTATATGTCTTTTCTATAATTATTTTACCTTAAAAATTAACAGCATGTTAATACCATCTAATATTCATTCTATTTTTCAATTCTCTAATTGTCCCTAATGTATGTTTGTATCAATTTGTTCAAAGCAGCGTCTAATCAAAGACCATCAATTGAGTTTTATTAAGCCTCCAAGGTCTTTTTAAATCTAGAAATGTCCTATCTTTTCTTTGTATACTGTTGACTTGCTAGAAACACCAAGTGAATTATCCTGTGGAATGACCCAACATTTAGGTTAAACTCTTTAGTGAGAATACATTGTAGATGATGCCGTGTGCTTCATATTGTGTTATTTTAGAAGGTACATGACTTCTGGTTTTCCCACTGTTAGTGATGCTAAGATTTATTACTATGTTAAAAAGTTTGTAGTTACACTTTCCCCTTGCAATCAGATATTTTATGGGTTGTATCCATGCAAATGTCTAGCTCTCTGTCAACATTTCACTGAATGGTTTCAATGTCCATTGATGATCTTTGCCTGAATAAATTATCTTATCAGGATTACAAAGAACTTAATCTCTTTTGAATAAATATTCAGTCTTTCGAACATTTTCTCCCTCACATATACATACACGTATTTTTTTCCCCAAAGTGATATTTAGGCACATGAGGGGCTTATCTTGTTCTTGAAGAAAAAAAATAGAGGACTTTAAATCCACATGGGATCTGCTGGATTCTCTTAGTTATGGGTACTCTCCAACTACTGATCTATTCTCTTTTGTCTTAGACAGGGCCTGGTGCTGCCATGTGTCTGACTTTGTCTCACCTGGGCTCTTTTTGGTGCTACGTAACTTCTGCTTGTCATTTGCCACATGGTCCATCTTGTCCCTGGCCTAAGCTGTCCATGACAAAATGTTGCCATGAGGCTTCCTCATTCTGCACCATCATGGTCTACTTCATGGAAGGACAAATGCTATTAAATCAGCTGAAGTACATACATCAGGCCCACCATGGGATCTCAGATTCTTAAGTCCCTTGTACATAAAGTGAGAGTGGCTTGGAAAATAAAATGAACAACTGCTATGGTTTGCCTAAGCCTGAAGGGTTTCCCAGGAAGTGAGAATTTCAGTGCTAAAACTGGAATAGTTCTGTGAAAACCAGGACAGTTGCTTACTCTTTTGGAAAAGCCAAAACGAAACCCTCCCTCTGCCTAACAATACCACAATGCAAGGTACACTTGGCTGGGATTGTTCCAGGTTGGCCTAGAGCTGACACGTGCAGTGGTGTTTTAGGGTCCCCTCTGCCTTCAGTGTCCCTCTCAGCATCTCCATCCTGCCCTTTGGCCTAGAAATGGAAGATGGGCAGAACTGCCTCACCCTCTGCTTTGCTGGCTTAGCGGAATCCTTTATTTTCTCACAATTCCTTAGGTGGAAGGTAAAATTGTTTATGGTTTTCTTTTCTCTTTTTGTACACTCAAAGTTTTTTCTTGTCCTTTGGAGAGACAGGCTAGGTGTTTGCTTCTTCCAGGTCACATTCTTTCTGACTCGAGCCTTATAGCTAAGCCATAGTAGAGATCAGGGTACAAGAGAAAAAGATAGCCTTCTTTATACGGGAAGCCGTTTGGAAAGTATTTCAAAATTATTTGATCTCAAATATCTATTTATCCTCATAGGAAATAATACTTGTCATACTCCTTAGAATATAATGTTAGATTTATCGGAGCTTTAAAAATCATGTTATATTAAAGAAGAAAAGGCTTCTGAAAAACATGGCACACTAGAAAATTCTGTGCTTGCTACTTTCATTATATGAGTTGACTTGATGATGGTTTGAATGGAATTTGAAAGCATCTGGAGAGTATTCTAATATTGGTACTGCTAAAATCTTTGTGAATATTTTTATTTCTTAGCCAGGCTCAGTCAGCACTTTGCCTGATACCCATTTATATGATAGATACCATGTGGCCAATAAAATTCCCTAATATTTTTCAAGGCATATGGCATCTCCCTCTTTTAAATTACCTCGAGTCCTATGACTACTGGGGTATAGGTATCACAGAAAATCTACACAAGATGTGGAATGAGTTATTCTACACAGCTTGTAGAAATGTGGCATAAAGTCAGTTTTTCTGACTTTCTGTTCAGCATTGTTTTCTGTTATAGCAGACTATCATGGGCCTACTGGGTTGAAAACTTCTGGAAGACAATGTGCCTCCTGGAAGAGCAAGCACATGGAATGATACATAGGTCTTTTTCATTCCTTTTTCTGGAAAATGTGTCAGACAAAGAGGTAGTTGCAAAATTTAAGGAGCTGTGGAAAAACTGAGTAACCAAGATAAGCATTTTAATGCAATATTTATAAAAATCAAAATTTATGCAAAAAAGCATTATGTAGCAAATATCAACATTAAAATAAAGACAGAATAAATATTATGAAGTTTGCCTTCTGCCTCAGGCTCTAATATGGCTCTCCATGGCACTGCAAAGAGAGTTCTGCAAGGACTTGCTGCCTAGCTGTAGGGGGTCAGCTGTCAATTCCTTCAGTGTCTGCCTTAACTGCAGTTCCCTGCCTTCGCTGAGGTCCGACCCTTCTCACGCTGCCCACGTTCATAACTGAACAAGGGTGGGGTAGAAAGGCCCAGATATTTTGCCCTGATCAAAGAAAATGCTAAGGCACTACTTCCTGCCAGATTGGCCAGGCTTTATCTCATGTGCATCTCAGTTTAACTTCTTCCTCTGACCGATTTTTCTTCACCCACCTTCCTTCACAGGTGTTGATCTTTAAAACAGCTTTACCCCAAACTCTGACTTAGCACCTGCTTCCAGAGAACCCAACCTGTGATTGGGTTGCAGCTGCTAAAGCCGGCTTTATCTAGACACCATGGTTTAGATTAAAAATGTCAGTTTGCATGTTCTGCTTTCTTTTCTTAAAAATTTAAAGAGGTTGTACATAAAGCTGTTCAGGAGAACAGGAATGAACTGTAGAAAATTTTTAAGCAATTAACTGTACGCATATGCAGTCATAACAGACCAAATTATAAATAATATCCAATCATAACTACAGTGTGGTTTCACTATTGGCAATCAGTCCAGTCTCAGAGTATAGTTAAAGCCCTGCGCCTAGATCTGTTAGAGTACTGATTTCCCATGGTTATGGTTTATGGTCTTTTTGCTTATATTTCCTTTTTCCTCACTCTATTTATCACGAAATCCTGTATCGGACTTGTTACATCGTTATATGATGCAGTAGTTATGTAGAGTTCCCAAGGTTTGGGTCAGAATTTACCGAAAATTCTTTAATAAAAATGTCTTTATGCCTCAAATACAAGACCTCATTATCTGCGTTTCTATTAATTCAATTGTTTTTTCTTCTTAGTAACTATGGCACAGATCTGTCCAGATGCTGCAAATACTGGAGATGTTTTCCTTTCAAATGCAAACGTGCTTACTAAGCCGGGAAGCTTCAGCAAGCAACACTCTTCTTATGAGTGCTTGGCAAAGGGGTGCCAGAGTCTTCCAAGAAAATGAAATTTTTTTTTCCCAAGCTTGAGACAAGAAACAATATGTTTTTGGTTGAGTGTTACCAGAAAGATCGCCTCCTTTGTAGTAAAATCCTTTTCATCTCTGATATCCCTTTCTCCCTCATCTCTTCCTTCTTCCTTCCTGTCTTCCTGCCTCCCCGCCTTCCCACCTCCCTGCCTTTTCTCCTTCTTTCCTTTTCTCCTGCATCAACTACAGAGCCCTGCTATACCTGAGCATCCGACTCTTTCCCAGTTGCTCACGTTTAGAAAATAGAAAATGCTTCATTCCATTTTACACCCTGCAGCCTCAATGATGTTTCATTTTTAGCTGTTTTATGCTTACTATGCACAAGTTACATTAGTATCTGGGTAAAAAATAATTTTTTTTTCCCATCAGGATGCAAAAAACAAACAAACAAACAAAACCTCTGGCCTAGGACTTGGAATACTTTGGTTCTATTGTTTGCCATGCTGCAGACTTGGTATTTGACACTGACTAGTCACTTCACTTTTCTGGATTTCGGCTCCCCTCTGGCCTAAGGAAACATACATTTGCTGAAATGTTGTTGAAACTTTAATTACCGAAGTTACAATGCTGAATGACATGTTGGGTACATTCTAGGGATAGCCTGGAGACTTGCATGTATTAATATAATCTTAGAGATTTAGTAGAACTATGGCTATGTGTGAGGGTGATGCAGTAAGCTATGGATATGAATTCTAGAGTTACTATTTAGTAGCCAGAAGGCTTTGAACATGTTATATAACCTCTCGGATTCTTAGTCCATTCATCATTGATTGGAGATAATGGGGAAAATAATAATTAACTTCCATCAGTATTGAGAAGATTTGAGATTGCCCCCTACCAAAGAATGTAATTCTTGGCTTATTGTAGTGACTTTATAATTGTTTGCTATTATTATCGTTGAAAAATTTATAATATTTTTTTCAGATGCACTTTCTTTTTTAAGTTCATATTTTTGCTTATTGTATTTAGCTTCTGAGTTAGATGTTAATTTGTATGGTTTTATAATATGTAAAGTGCTTTGAGCTCTCTGAGAAAAAGCACTATGCAACTAGAAAACATTATTTACTGCACTGATGTGTGGATGTCCAAGGATCCAAACACACTCATCCTAAAGGAAGTACTAACTTCAAAATCTCCATGAATCCTATAAATATATACTTAATAAATACTGAAAATTTATAATTTTTCGCTTTTCAGTTAAAAGTGAAAGCAAAGACGAAAAGTATAACACAAAATTTATGACATGATTATAAAATGCTAGAATTTAAATCTTTAATTTAGTATCAACTTCCTGAAAATTCAATGTTAAGAAGTTATAATAATTAGGGATCTTGCCAATCATTGACAATTGCAGTCCAAATCCTGTCTGTATGCATTTGAGCTATGTATATTTCCATATCTTACATCCTTTCTGCATCTTACATTTGCATATAACTTGACAAGTAAATTTATATATTTTAATATCATTTTAATTATCCCTTAAGAAGAAAAATTGGAGATAATTAATCCTTTCTTATAAATGAGACAATAGAGGCGCAAAGAGTTTAAGTCACTTGCCTATAATCGCAATAAAGAATCTAGGTTCACATTATTTTCACTCTAATTATGGACATCTACAGAGCACGTAAGGGGAATCACGATTGTTCCAATTGGATTAGAGTGTAGAATTGAGGTGTAGGTTGGAAAAAGTTGAAAGCGTACTTGAAATCAAGTATTTTTTATGAATAGAAATGGAGAAACAATTGAAGGCTATTAAAAAAAGACTTTACTAATCAGAACTGTGGTATGAGAACATTAATACAGTGACAGCAAGAGCATCAACAGAAATAGAGGCAGGGATTAACTAAGTAATTGGAATAGTTTAAAATAAGGCAATGATGAACAAAACCATTCAGGAAGCAGTCTGATTATAGAGAAGGCTAAGTGTTAAATGACTTGGGAAATTAAGGAGTTTAGAGATTAAAGAGGATGCGATGATTAAACCTGGGTTCTGAACCAATTGTTAAATAGGACACAGGAATCCAAAAGATGTATTAATAGGTAAATAAGTCTCCTTAATGGATGGGGTTTGTGATTTAGGCAAACCACAGCATTTGGCTTGCTGCACTATAATTAAACAACCTTGCACCCTGGATCACTCAGTGGGTGACCGAATAACTGTAGGCCTCCTTGGTATGGGCTGCATTGCTAACCAGCCACGGAGAAGCTGGGAATGCCTGGAATGCATGCTTTTGTGGACAACATGCTTCTGGAAAAGGTAGGAAGGCGGAGCTGAATTAGGCATGTCCATTCAGTCCCTCCTTCCAAATTTACTAAACAGAAAGTCACCTCTCCTCTTGTGAGGAATAAAGAACAAGTAGTAAGGAAAGAGACCAAAGTTCGACCAAAAGATTGTTCTGGGGAATTTCCTCCACAGGAAAACATGAAGACTTGGAAATAAGTGAAAGATCCTAACAAAATCATCCTTAAATGACTTACGGTTAACTTACGTCTGTAAGAAATAATTAGTGATAAACTCAGCCTAAAGCAGAGTTTCTCAACTTCAGCACTAATGAAATATCTGGCCAGATAATTCTTTGTTATAGGGAGCTCTCTTGTGCATTGTAGGATGTTAAGCTGCATGGTTGGCCTCTTCCCCCTAGATGCCAATATCACACCCCAGGTCTGACACCCCAAAATGTCTCCATACATTGGCAAGTTTCCTGTGAAGAGCCAAACTCTCCCTTATCCCCCAATTGAGAATCATTGGCCTAAATGAAGACGACTATGACCCATGGCTTTTTCATCAGCTAAGCATTCCTGCACCACCTTGACCATCCCTTTTCTGCCCGTAGGGGTTTCAGTTTCAATCTTTTTTTTTTTTTAAAAGACAACCCAGTTCTTTTTTAATGGACAAAAGACTCGAATGGGCATTTCACAAAAGGATATCCAAATGGCCAATAAACTCATGAAAAGGTGCTCAATATCATTAGTAATCAGAGGAGTACAGAATAAAATTACAATGAGATACCATTACACACCAACCAGAAGAGTTAAAATTACAAAGATTTACAATATCAAATATTTTTAAATGATCCAAAAATGAGACTTCTAAAAGAGTCTTTTAATTACTAAATTAACTGTGCATGAGTCTCTACAAGTATAACATTTTTTTTTTTTTTAGATTCAAAAGATTATGTCTGTCATTATGGGGGAAATATACTTTTCATCGAATCTAAAATTTGGAAGATGACATTGATAACCAATTCATTATATATAATATTTACCCCAGTTTGAAAGGATATTCTTCGTTTTGTAAAATATTTTTAAAATTCTCTTTGCCAGGGATAGAAGACTATACTATTTACTACACAAGGAAATAAGTAGGAAAAAAGTATCCTGGTACCACTACGATTAGTAACACCCTTGTCATTATTGCTTTTACAGACATTTAGTTATGTGTTCTCTGAAGATATTATTTCAGCATTGGGCTATGTCTATATCCATCTGGAACAAGGAGGAATGCCACTGTAGGAGATTTGACATAAAAAAAATAAAAAGCCATAAACACTCTACAATTTTCCACAAGGATCAGTTTTGCTTCTGACTCAATTCTTTACCTTGAAGAAGTCATTTCACCTTTCTAGGACTAAGGGAATGCATAGGAGCCAAAGCCACCCTGCACAATGCTCTGTAGTTGGTTAGATGGATTGCATTTTTTTTCCTGATTCATAGTTGTCCTGAAGGCATAACTCTTTCTTTGTCCCTTAGGGAGTCTCTCCACGTGGTAGACCTTGAGCTTTGCCCTGTGTTTTTCCTTGTCAAAGTCAATTTCCTGTCTCCTTAAGTCAGTGCCCACAGCGCAAAAGCAGCTTCCAGTCTCAAACTACGGGTCTAGTTTCTCCCTTTTTTTTAGGTTCTAGCCTTGTAAATTTTTTCCTGTATTTTCAGCACTTTGTGGCTTTTTTGTAACTTTTTGTTGTTTTTAGTGACAGATGAATTGCCATTATCAGAAACTGGAAATCTGATACATTCAATATAAATAATTGGGAAAGTAAACTGTCATAGAACAATTAAAAAGCACTATAATGTAACTACCAAGAACGTGCCAATGAAAATTTTGGGTCGTTGTTTCTGTTTTACAAGGACATTTGAATTTTTTTCTTGTTGAATATATCACTTCATATTACATTCTTGTCTTTATACTGTTTTATAAAATATTTAATAAATACAAATGAATATTTTTTAACATAAGTGAAAGGTATAAATAACGAGATGAAGACTACGTACCCGATGTTTAACTTAAATAGAATATTGTAAATTTCTTCTTTAACGTCAAGAGGTAACAATTCTGACCCTTGTGATCATTAATTCCTTGCTTTCTTGCATCATTTTTGTCATTTTGTCACATATTTATCACATTTTTTGTAATACTGAAAATTTCTATAAATACACATTGATGATTGAATAATATTTCATGAATTATATATAATAACTTATTAAACTATTGTCATATTATACATTTAGCTTGTTTTCATTTTTAAAATGAATAATGCTATGTTATTCATCTTTATGCAGAAGACTTTGTTCATATTTTTGAATACTTGGGAAAATATTCAAAGAAATTAAATTAAGGAGTTAAAAACATGTATTTTTAAAAATATTTGATTTTGTGCTTAAGTCAGTTTTCAGAAAAGTTGGTATTAATTTTCAGAGTAGGGATTAACTAGGTAGGATTTTTAATCAGACTGCATGAGTTAAAGCCTCAACTTAATTTTAGCTAACTTTAGCAAATTCTTAATTGCTTTGTCCCTCTTTCTGCTTTTTTTTTGGACAATGATACAAATAAATACCTACTTCATAATGATGTTGTGACTATTTAATGGAGTAATATAGTTTATGTAAATATGCTGTTCACAAAATCTTTAATATAACTGCTTGAGAAATATCAGTAACAATATATAAATGTGCTATACTAACAGCATACTCTTGAGAATATTAATTTGTATATTTTATGAAATGTTTGCTAATATTCTAAGAATTATATTCTCATTTCAAGTTTCCTTACTTTGATTATTACTTAAGCTCCTATGTATACTAATTATACATTTTTTTCTTTATAAATTAGAAAGCCATGCCTGTGTCATTGACATAAAGGGACATTTGTATTCCTATGAATTTGTATTAACTCTCTAATTACCAAGGAATTTAATTCTTTTTATGAAATATATTTTGCAATTGTTTCTCCCATTTTATTATTTGTCATTTTGTTTTTTATTTTATAATATAGTACCCTAATTACCCTGATTTGATAAATTCACATTGTATGCTAGCATCAAAACATCACACATAGCCTATAAACATATAAGACTATTATGTACCCATAATAATTAAAAAGAAAAATATAAAATATAAAATTTGTATGCAATACGATATTTGAATCCTACCCTTGGTGACTTCTCTCATTGATGTTATGTTTAGAAGGTGTTTCCTCATCTTAGGAAAAATTAGTCTAAATTTTCTTTTAGTTAAGCAGTTTTGTTTTCAAAATTAAATACACCAGGGATTTATTTTAGTCTAAGTTACCACATTATTTATGTTCCTCATTAATTCGGAGAGCTTCTTAGAGAAGTTCTAGGGTTAAAAAAAATTACTATTGGAAAATGATGATAGTGTCTCTCTTTCCAGTAGCTTTTACTTATTTGTCATATTGCTGTTTGTTCCAGACTCTTAAGGGGTGAGCCACCAGCGTTTCTCTGTTAATAACAAATATGTGTAATATTTGCTACTGGATTTCAGAATGACACACACTATTTATCATATGAAGAAAATAATCTTCTATTTTCAATTTCTCAGCATTTTAATAAGGAATAGTTATTAAATTTTAGTAACTTCTTTATGATATTTTATCTGTTATCTTTTTGGAGAAGATATCTGGGATTATGCACAATTATGAACAGTTACTGAGGAAAATATGTAAAACAAATAGTCAAGATAATTGCATATTCTGCATTTTTAAAAATTGATATATAAAGTTGTACATGTTTGGGGGTACATATTTTGATATGTGTATACATTGTATAATGATCAAATCAGGGTAATTGGGATATTCATCACCTCAAACGTTTGTCTTTTCTTTGTGTCAGGAACATTACAATTCTTCTTTTCTAGCTATTTTGAAAAATACAATACATTGTTGTTAACTATAATTTTCCTATCGATGCATATTCTGTATTATTACCTAGAGCTTTGAACCTAATATCTTGGATGTTAGGTTTGCATCATGTTCTTTCTCATACTAAGCTATATTCTTGCTATTATTTTTTTCCAAACAACAATATAAATAAATTATAATGATAATATGCTGACAATAATTATATCTGATGACAATGGCAATAACTATAATTAAAACTTACTGAATGTTTACTCTGTGCAACTTCATGTGCTAAACTTCACATCCTTCATTTTATTTAATCTTATTATTAAATGAAAAAAGAGTGACACAGAGAGGTTAAGATATGTGATAAACATGGACTGTCTAAACGCAGATGGGCTATAGGAGCAGACATCTGGAATGTGAATCCAAGCCCCTCAATTTGCTTCTATAAAATCTTCCTGTCAATTATCCAGTTTATAAGGGTTTGTTTTTTCCTGATTTCCGTGTCCCAAAGCCAATGTAGCACCTTCCATGTACTTCTATGTTTAGCGTTGTTTGAGCAGTTGAAATCCGAATTGAAAATTTTTTTTTTTAATTCAGGATATTATGGGGGTACAAACATTTTGGTTACATGAAACGCATTTGCCTTGCCCAAGCCAGGGCTACAATCGTGTCCTTCCCCCATACAGTGTGGCCCGTTTCCATTAGCTGTGTGTTTACCCCCCGACCCCCTTCACCCCCTAAATCACCGGCACCCAGTGAGTATTACTACCATGTGAGCACCTTAGTGTTGATCATTTAGTACCAATTTGATGGTGAGTACATGTGGTGCATGTTTTTCCATCCTTGTGATACCTCACTTTGAAGGATGGGCTCAATCTCTATCCAGGATAATATAAGAAGTGCTAGATCACCATTGTTTTTTGTAGTTGAGTAGTATTTTGTGGTATACATATACCACATTTTATTAATCTATTCATGTATTTTGAAAGGAAAGGATAATGGGATATAAAGGGGGCATAGATGGTAAAATGAAATGTCCTAGTTATTATTAACTTGTTAGCAAATTCCTATGCAAATAGAGAATTGCAGTTTATTTCTTAGGTTAGTGAAGCCTCTCCATCCCAGAATTCTAGGAACAATGGAGTTTAATCAATCTTTTTCTAACTTCTTTGATGTCATTCATACTATTTTCTATCAGATGATGAAGAATATGGTTACTGGTTTATGACAGTGTTTCTAAACTTTTCCTCATAACTGATGTAATTAGGGTAAAGTCCCTCTGGATTTTGGCATATGTTTTCTTCCATATTCAGTTTTTAGTCCTGTTGCTATTTTCTTGCTTTTGTTTCTGCGATATGCATTTTAATAGGACGGAAGGCAGAAATCTATCAAACTCCCTGGTCACATAACCTAGAAATTTCTATAAATTTAGTTTAATATTTAACTATAAAGTAATAGTGGATTTACTGTGCCTTATATCTAGGATTATTTAATAGATATGATCATTTGTGAATGTATTAAAAATCAGTTAAGGCAGACATACTTACAGTACAATGCACCAAAATAAGGGATAATTGAAGATTAACTTTTTCCCCCTGGAATAATTTTAGTGCTGCTGGTATTAGGTGACTCTATAAGACACCTCAATACGATTATAATTTTTACTTATAAATAGAAATAAGAAGTTAACTAATTGATTTTTGGCCATGAAAATGTTAACATATCTCAAATGATTGATCTCAATCACCTGAAAATAGCACTCAGTTGAAATATTTGCAGGTATGACAGAAGAGATATAAACTAAACTCAGGTTTTTTTAATGTAGAAGAACAGCAGCAGCAATTTAAAAATTCGAGACATCTTCAGATGGAGTAACAGGAAGCTGACTTACTTTCTCACATGAAACAATTTGAAGAACAGATGAATATAGAAAACACTTTTTAAAACACTGGACATAAGGTGATAAAGGACAGTAATTCCTATGTTAGTCTACAATTTCCCTGGGTTTACTTCACTGAGAAAATTTCCAGGCTACGGAACAGGAAGGCAGAACCGAGGCAGAGCTGCAGAGTATCTGAGTTGAGGAGACAGGACTGTGGAGAACGTGGTGGCACTAGAGTGGAGGGTGAGATCTGCAAGGGGTTCCCTTTGGTAACTCAGTAATGATATCTGCTTGTGGGTGAGAAAACTACCTAAGACTGGGGAAAGAACTGACTTGAAAGCATTACAGCTAGTGTCTATTTTCACAAACCAGACTGGTAAAATTCATCATTGAAGGGATCTTGGGTAAAGATGAGCCTTCAACTGAGTATTTCTCAAAATTCAACTAACAAATCACAAAAGCAAGATCCTAAGTATCTTAACAGCACTTAAGAGCAAATCTCAAAGAGTATCTGTGAGAACATGAAAACACCTAACACCTAAAAGACTGTGTAAAATTCACAGTCTGACATCCGTTAACAATGATCAGAATATAAAAAGCAGGAAAACACAGTCCAGAATGAGGCAAAAGAATCAATCAATAAAAACTGGTAAGACCTGGCACAGATATTATAATTAGCAGTAAAGAAAATTAACAGATTTTTTTTTCTAGGTGGCAAATAATCACATGAAATGATACTCAGGATCAATTGTCTTTAGGGAAATGTAAATTAAGACCATAATGAGATATCACTGTACACCTATTAGAATGGCTAAAATTAAAATAACTGACTATACCAAATGTTAGTAAAGATATAATGGGCATTCTCATACACTGCTGGTGGGCATGTACAATAGCATAATTATTTTCAAAAACAGTTTGGCAGTTTCTTAAGAATTTAAATATAAACCTACTATATGGTTCACCAGTTACGTTTTTTATTGATAAACAATAATGTTGATTATGGCTTTGTACTACTAAGGCTGCTGTAAGCATTTGCATGTAAGTCTTCATATGGATATATGCCTTATTTTTCTTGGGTAAAACTTAAAACTTCGGAAGGGTAGGGAGCTTGTCTGTGTTGTCCACTACCCCAACTTGATGCCTACCACTGTTTTTGGCCATAGTAGGGGTTCAAATATTGGTTGACGAATATGATTTACTAGGGACCTTGTTTTGTCAATAGGTCAATGGATAAAGAAACTGAGGCATGTTAATACCATGGACTATTACTCCACACTAAAAAGAATGAGTTATGGATTTATGCAACAACATGGATGAATCTCAAGATAATTATGCTAAGTAAAGGAAATCAGACAGTAAAGAGTACATACGGTTTGATTCCATTTATGTAAAACTCTAGAAAATGCAAGCCAGTTTATAATGACAGAAGACAGATCACTGATTAGCTGGGATGTGAGCGGTTAGCAGAGGCGGGGTGGAGAAATTAGAAAGGGGCCATGAGGAAAGCTTTGGGTGTGATAAATATGTTCGTGATCTTGATTGTGGTGATTTTATGGGTATTTACATGCATCAGTTGTTCGCCATATTGTACACTTTAAACATGTGCAGTTTATTGTATGTCACTTATACCTTAATACAAGTGTTTACCACCTCTCCCCCCTCCCCAAAAATAAGCTACATCTGTCAGATCTTATGATCTTATATCTAGCAACAAGGATGTATTGGAGACAAACAACTCCCTGTTTCCATACATTCCTATTTTTGCTGCTTTATCTTCTTCTGACTGTCCTTTAAATATTGGTCCTTCCCAGGGTTCTTTCTCTCCTTGGTCTTTTTATCTCCTTGCTCTATACGTCCTCCCTGCATGATTTCCTTAAACCTTGAAGTCTTCATTCTGTCAAATATGTTTCTCTAATTCACATATTTTCCATACCTCCTGATATAAATATCAACTACATGTTGGAAATGTTTCTTAGCCTTGTTTTTTTCTCCTGTTACATGAGACAGTAAAACAGATTCTCTCTGTAATAGAGAGTGCTCTTCATGTATTTCAACGTAGTTACTTTCTACCTCCCCTCAAAACAGACAGGATTTTTCTCTGCTGTTTACTGTGAGAATTTGGTGGGGAAACTCATGATAGTGTGGGAGACCCTAAGACTAGACCCCCAGGAGTTTAGTCCACTCTCAGAGTCCATTAACTCATCAAAATTACCATTATATGTTCCTACCAGTAACTGGCTCTGGCAGTTTTGCTTCAAGTAAGCTGATCGTGACTGTGGTTCTCTGCATTTGCCTGTCTCTCAAGATTTTGGAGTGCCGATTTTTCTGTGACCTCAATTCTTGGTTGGATTTAAGAAGTTGTTGATTTTCAGTTTGTTCAGCATTTTTCTTGTAAGCACAAGAGCTGAAACTAGAAGTCCATCTGATTTATTTTTTAATTCATTAAAAATACCACCTTAAATATTCACTTTTTTTGTCCAGGATAAAAGCAGTGGATTACAACCCAGAAAACAGGAAGATACATACTTTCTATTTAAGAACTTTTTAGGGAAACCCAAAGGCAATGGGGAGAAAGAACAACAAGAACAACAAGAAAGCTAAAGTAAACTGAAGCCTCTGGTACTGAGAGCTATAGCAGACTTTAAACACAGCCCAGCTTATATCCAAATTAATATAAAATCTCACTCTAAAAGTCAAATCAGCTCAATTTCCATTACCCAATACATCATTTTCAGTTTTCACCAAAAAATTTTAAAGTAGATTAAAAGTCAATAAAAAAGACAGCCCAAAGAGACAAAGTAAGGATGAGATATGACACAGATGTTGGAATAATAAGACAAATAATTTAAAATAGCTAAGCAAGTCAATGGAGAAACAATATTCTTTTCAGCAAATGGTGCTGAAACCAAGAATAAAAAAACACAAAGAATATAGACACAGACTTTATACCTTTTGCAAAATTCAAATTTTAACTCAAAATATATCATGGACCTAAATGCAACTTAAAGTTTTCTGTTTTGCAGATGACACTTAAGAGAATAAGAAGACAAGTCACAGACTAGAAGAAAATGTTGAAGAACATATAATCTGATAAGTGACTTATATCTAAAATACACAAAGAACTATTAAAACTCAACAATAAGAAACCAAACAAACTTTGAAAATCGGCAAATTTTCTGAAAAGACACCTCATCAAAGAGATATGCGATGGCAAATAAGCAAATGAAAAATACTCATCATTGTATAATATTAGGGAGTTATAAATTAAGACAACAATGAGAAAATACTGTCTACCTATTAGAATGACTGCAATCCAAAAATTCCTGACAATACCAAATGCTAGTGGGAATACAAATGTAAAGCCACCTTGGAAGAAAGTTTCATATTTTCTCACAAAAAATAAACATAATGTAACCACATGATACAGAAACCATACTCCTAAGTATTTACCCAATCGAGTTCTAAACCTATATTTACAAAAAAATCCTGTGCATAAATATTTTTAGTAGCTTAAATTTAAAATTACCAAAATCTAGAAGCGACCAAGATGATTTTCAAAGGTTAAGGAATAAATAAACTCTGGTATGCATACAATGGATTATTACACAGCATTAAATAGGAACGATCTATTGAGCTATAAAAAGACATGGAGGAACCATGCATGGGGGAATAAAAGCATATTGATTTGTGAAAGAGACCAGCCTTGAAAGGCTACATACCGTGTGATCCCAACAATGTGACATTTTTTTTAAAAAGGCAAAAGTATAGACAGTAAAAAGTTCAGTGATTGCCAAAGGTTTGGGCAAAGAAAGGATAAATAAATAAGTGAGGCATAAGATATTTTTAGAGTGTTGAAACTATTCTGTATGATATTGTAATGGTGGATACATGATGATATGCACTTGTCAAAACCCATATAACTGTACAACATAGAAAGCGTTAATGTAAACTACGGACTTTAGTTATAATAATAATGTATTTGTTCATTAGTTATAACAAATGCATCTTACTGATTCAAGCTATTAATAATAGTGGAAACTGTATGTGTGTGCTGAGGGCAAGTGTTGATGTGGGAACTGTCTGAACTATTTTCTCAATTTTTCTGATAATCTAAAACTAAAAATAAATTTTATTAGTTAAAAAATATATACCAACTGGGAAAAATGATTCAGAAATTTTCTTGCACTGGAATCACTGCAAAGATCATTTTATTTCTATGTAAGAACAATAAACAGTTA
>RJWJ010024007.1:0-25289 GCA_004363605.1 Indri indri
ATTTCTCCACATCCTTGCCAACACTTGTTATATGATATATTTTTATTCATACCTACCCAGCAAGGGTATTATATTCCATTGTTCAGATGCAGGAACTGAGGTCTCTTACAACAAACCTGCATGGGAGGTATCGTTGTCCCCATTTTACAGATGAGAAAACAGAGGTTCAGAGGTTAAGTGACTTGCTCAAGGTCACACAACTAGATTTGAACCCCGGTCGGTCTACTTCCCAGAACCAATACCCCTTCCATTATGCCCCATGGCCTCTCCTTTGATATTGTCACTGCACGAGGATGGGTGGAGAGAGAGACCTGAGGAGATAGGGTGGGGTGGAATGTATTTCTACCACCCGTGCCCTGTCCCCGGTCAGCGAGACCCGCCTGGTAGAGGTGCTCGAGGGCGTGTGCAGCAAGTCAGACTTCGAGTGCCACCGCCTGCTGGAGTTGAGTGAGGAGCTGGTGGAGAGCTGGTGGTTTCATAAGTGAGTAGCGTGGGGGCCTTCCCTGGGGGTGGGTCACATGCGGAGTCCAGTGATAAGGCCTTGGCTTGGCCAAGAAGCAGGGGGTTACATGCTGGGGGCTGTGTCCTGGTTCAGCTCCTTCCAAACCCAGATCTGCTAAGGACTTGCTGGGGTACCCCAGCTCCTACTCTGAGCCTCAGTTTATCTCTCCGCCAAATGGGGAAAGGGCATCGGTCAGGTGGCCTTATGGGTCTTACGCCCAAGATTGGTGGAATCACAGATTTGGTGGGTAGCAGGGTGGGCAGCACCTCTGACACTGCACGGCACTCCCTCTCCTCCTTCTCCACCCTGCCCCTGCCGCAGGCAGCAGGAGGCCCCGGATCTCTTCCAGTGGCTCTGCTCAGACTCCCTGAAGCTCTGCTGCCCCTCAGGCACCTTCGGGCCCTCCTGCCTTCGTGAGTTTGTTTGTCTGTTTTTTATTAATTATTATTATTATTGTTATTTCTGACAAAAATGCCTTTCAGAATCTGTGAGTTTTTAAAGTTCTTCTTGGGGGATGGGAGGGGACTTCTTTGGCTAAGGGTCCAGTCCTGGCTCTGTCCCTAGCTGGCTGTGTGAGCTCAGGCTACTGAGATCACTTCTCTGGATCGCAGGTTGGTGAGAAGAACAAATCAATAGGGAAAGGCTTTGAACAAAGGCAACAGGGCTGTGCTGAGTCAGATGCAGTGGGGTTATTGCCAGGTGTCAGGGAATGTTACCCGCCGCCCCGACCCCCCCTTTCATTCCCCATGCTGGATCAGACTACGTTACCTTCCTGGGGAGGGGTGGGTACTGCCCTGAAGCCCCCATTGTCATCAACCATCCACACTCACATTCCTGAGGTAGGAACTGAACTTAGTACCAGCCCCTTTTAAAACAGCCTCTCCTGAAGCTGCACTTGAAGAGTTTAGCTACAAAGATGGTCAATTCAGTCTTTATGAAAGAAAAGATTTGTAAATAACCTAATTGTTCCACAACAGGTAATTGATTAAGTAAACTTCATACAACTATTATGTTGTCATTAACATTTCCTCTCCAAAAATGTTTAACGGTACGTGGAAAATACTCTCTTGTATGCCTAGGTTGTATATAAGACCTCACCCAGTTTGGTGTCTTCCCATAGCCTGTCCTGGGGGTGCAGAGAGGCCCTGCGGTGGCTACGGGCAGTGTGAAGGGGAAGGGACCCGAGGGGGCAGCGGGCACTGTGACTGCCAAGCCGGCTACGGGGGCGAAGCCTGTGGCCAGTGCGGTCTTGGCTACTTTGAGGCGGAGCGCAATGCCAGCCATCTGGTATGTTCAGGTAGGTAGCCAAAGGGTGTGGCGCTGGGCAGGGGCAGATGGGGTACCTGCCTTCCCATCCTCATACTGCCCCCATCCTGCCCAGCTTGTTTTGGCCCCTGTGCCCGCTGCTCAGGACCTGAGGAATCAAACTGTTTGCAATGCAAGAAGGGCTGGGCCCTGCATCACCTCAAGTGTGTAGGTGAGTGAGGCCCTACCTAGGTCTGGGGAGGACAGGCAGGGGCCTGGGCTTGGCCCCTCATTCCCTTAAGACATACACCTGGGCTGGAGCAACACAGTCCCCATCTTCATGGAGATCTCAACCAGGCTTTTACAGAACAGACTGGCCGGTGTACAGTGAGAGATGTCCCTGATCCAGTGCAGTGGAGTTGCTGGGGGGGAATCAGCAAAGGCTTCTTAGAGGAGGTTGTCACTGTGGCCAAGTCTTGAAAAGTGAAGAAGGGTTGGCCAGGGGAATGAGGATACTGAAGTTGGGGTCAGGAAACCTGGGTTCAATACTTGGTTTGGTCCCTGCCTAGCCACCACATAGACTAGGGTAAAGGTTAAGCTGCCCTAACAGAAAGATCCCCCAAAGACTGTGGCTTAAAGAATCCACAAGTTAATTTTTTTCTCATATCACAGTCCTGAAGTGAATGGTCCATGCTGGCAGCGAAGCTCTGCTTGTCACAATCATTCAAAGACCCAGGTTTTTCCTATCTTAATGCACAATCACCCCTTTGGGTGATGTCTGCGTGGTTGAGGCTGAGTCACGGGCACCCCTGTGTTCCATGTCCCAGCACTCAGGAAGTGAGAAGGAGAAGAAAGCGCAGGGGAAGAGGCCAAACCCATTGTCTGAAGGCCAAGCTAAAAGTGGAGCACATCTCTTCTGTTTACACCCCATTGGCCAGAACTCAATCGCACGGCCACACTTAGCTGCAAGGCGGGTTGGAAAATGTGGTCTCTGGCTGGACAGCCTGAGGTCCAGCGGCACCTCTGCATTCGTGTTGGTGGCAGCGTGCAGTTTCTGCCACACCATTTACTCCTAGGCACGTCCAGTTCCCAGCCCTTGCCTTAGCTTCCCTGTTCATCAAACAGGGATGGAAATTCCCACCCTGCTTACCTCTCTGCAGACATTGATGAGTGCGGCACAGAGCGAGCCAATTGCGGAGCCGACCAGTTCTGCGTGAACACCGAGGGCTCCTATGAGTGCCGAGGTCAGTGTCCACTTCTGCAGAGGAGGGGATGTGACCTAACCCTCCAATATTCCCCTTCTCAGGCCTGCTGGACCTCCTCTTCTGGAGCTTGACTCCCCCAGGCCCCAGGGCAGCTCTTACCTCGTCTCTCTGCTCCCCTCTCCAGATTGTGCCAAGGCCTGCCTGGGCTGCATGGGGGCAGGGCCAGGCCGCTGTAAGAAATGTAGCCCTGGCTACCAGCAGGTGGGCTCCAAGTGTCTCGGTAAGTCTCCTGTCAATGGGGCACAGGCACCTGGGAGTGTCTTACCCACCACAAATCAAGAGGGGGCTGGACTATGGGCAGGGTAGGGGAAGGCAAAGTGGAATGCGCCTGGGCAAGGGCAGGGGGCAGTGTCAGGACGTGACTGAGGAGTCAGGGGTGCTGCATGGGGGCGCCCTGGCAGTCAGGACTCTGACTCCTCCCCACCCTCCCTCAAGATGTGGACGAGTGTGAGACAGAGGTGTGTCCTGGAGAGAACGAGCAGTGTGAGAACACCGAGGGCGGTTATCGCTGTGTCTGTGCTGAGGGCTACAAACAGATGGAAGGCATCTGCGTGAAGGAGCAGATCCCAGGTAAGCCCTGGAGAAGGGAGAGGGGACGTCCTCATCCAGGGGGGAGGGCAGGCAAATCCCTTTTTCAGGTAGCAGCAGCAGCTATAGACCCAGCCCCCAAGAGGCTGCACTGAGACCTGATCTCCAGATTGGCTTTTGGCAGCCTCATGCTTCTTGGGGTAGAAAGAGAATCAGACTTGGCATCAAATCAATATGCCTCCCTAAGCCTGTTTCCCCATCTGTCCAAGGGGACCAGTCCTTACCCTGGCCTGGCGAGAGCAGGGTAGTCACAACACTGATGATAGGGACCTCTTCCCCAGCTCCTACTGTCAGATGCTGTTCCAAGCACATATGTGCATTAATTTATTTAGCCACTGAAACAACCCAGTGCAGTAGGTATTATTCTCATCCCCATTTTACATGTGTGGGAACTAAGATGCAGAGAGGCAAAGCAGGTTGCAGAGCTGGGATTGGGATCCAGGCAGTCTGGCTCTGGAGCTGGACTAATACATGCCATATATGCTCCGCCCCTGACTCACCCACCGCATGGCCTTGGCGAGTCCAACCTCTTCATCCCTCTGAGCCTCAGTTTCCCATTTAGTGAGGGACGATAACTGCCCATTGCAGTGTTGTTCTGAGCAGTAAATGATGTGCGTGCCTGGCGTGCTGAGCAGGCGTGTGGGAGTCCTGGGGAGGCTCCAGAAACTCCCAGGAATGGGTAGGAGTGACGACTGCATCTCTTGTTCCGCAGAGTCGGCGGGCTTCTTCTCGGAGATGACGGAGGATGAGCTGGTGGTGCTACAGCAGATGTTCTTCGGTGTCATCATCTGTGCACTGGCCACGCTGGCTGCCAAGGGGGACTTGGTGTTCACTGCCATTTTCATTGGGGCTGTGGCAGCCATGACTGGCTACTGGTTGTCGGAGCGCAGTGACCGTGTACTGGAGGGCTTCATCAAGGGCAGATAATCCCTGCCACCACCTGCAGGATCTCCTCCCACCCAGGCTGCTCCAAGGTTGGGCCTCTCTCCTGCTGGACACTCAGGGCAGCTGGGTTTATTTTTGAGAGGGGCATAAGCACCCCTTTCCTGCCTTACAGAGCAGCCCAGGTACCCAAGCCTGGGCAGCTGAGGCCCCTGGAGTGGAAAAGTAGCACTGAAGGTGGATACCATGAGATCTTCACCTGGGGGGACTGGGCAGGCTTCACAGTGTGTGAATTTTAAAAAGAAAAGTTTCCCCTTATGGTGGCTGCCAATGAGCTTTGGCCCCTATTCAGGATGAGGGGGTCCCCGCAGGGGTGGGGCTGTCACAGCCTCCTCCTGCCAGCTGCATGCTGCCAGCTCCTGTTCTGTATTCACCCCATCCCCACCCGCCACTTATTTATTTATCTCAGGAAATAAAGAAAGATCTTGAAAAATTGAAAAGTTTGTCTTTCTACCTGTCCCACTACCACCTTGGGGAAGTTTTCTAAAACCGTGGGAAATTGAGTGCTGCCCTGACAGAGTCGGGGGAGAATGACGCAGAGGGAAGACAAAGGAGAGGGTTGGCCCTGGAGTAGTTTTAGGAGAAAGGGGATAGAGAAACTGGCCTTAGGAGTGGAAGTTTCTGGGTTTGATACCAGCTGTCATTTGTCAAAGGACCCTGGACTTTGCCTCTGAACGTCTCTTTTCTCATTGCTAAAATGGGCCTGATAATGCTTTCCACGCAGACTTAATGTGAGAATTAATCAGTGCAGGACAGATAGATGTTCGATAAGATACTGGTTGCCGTTATTACCGAAGCCTCCAAGGGTCAAGCAGTTTTTTCTCTGGAAGTCCTCCCCTCCCCAGTATACACAGGACTTGGAATTACTCGGGGGCGAGGCCTCCGATCTCTGATTGAGTACAGAATCCCGTCATGGCCAGAGCGAGGCATGAGCCAAGTCCTAGGGTTTATTTCTTTGGCACAGAGAGGAGAGTCAATCTGGACACTTGAGGCCCATCTCTCCCCACTGGAGTCTGGGGCACCCGCTCCCAGTTCCCCATGCCCAAATCCATGCACGTCCACCCTGTATTCCGCGTAAGCCACGGCCTCTGTGCAAAACACCGGCTGAAAAAATAGGGTATTAAAAAAACAAAGACAAAAAACGGGGCGTGGTGGTAGGGTGGGTTCACACCCAGCTGTCCCCCGGGGCGCTGCAGTCAGGCGGAGGCCGGGGAATGCCAGTTTTTCAAACGCTCAACTGTCCCAGTCGGCCATGGTATGTGGGCATCCAGGGCAGGGTCCCGGTACTGCGTTAGGACCCTTCAGAGTTCGATGGTATCGCTGGAGGCGCTGCGGGAGTCCCCAGACTTGCAGCGCGGCTGGACGTCGCCCTGGGGCTCCCCGGGCTGAGCGGGGATAATGTCAGGGGCTGGGGTCGGGGCAGGCAGTAGCTGCACCGTGCTGGGCAGCTCATCTAGCGGTAGACTGTCCACCGACGACAGCCCGTGGCGCCACGGGTTCCAGCTGATCTTGAGTGAGCCCCTGGAGAAGCTGTCCAGGGAGCTGCCAGACGCCGCCGCAGCCGCTCCGTCGGCCTCGTCCACCACGTGCTGTGGGACCGGGCCGCGCACACGCACGTCGGTGAGTGATCTGCAGCGGCTGCGGAGGAGCGAAGAGCCTGCGCCGTCGAGCTCGGAGTCGGGATGGCTGCCCCGGCGCGGCCGCAGAGCGCCCCCAGGCGGCGGGGAGGCCAGGCCGCTCAGGCCGCAGCGCCGGAAAACGCTGTCTCGCACCAAATGCTCTCGGAAGAGCGCGGCGTCGATGCTGCTGCTCAGGTTGATGGGCGACGGCGGCCGCAGATCCAGCTCGCTCAGCGACGGCGCCGGCCCCACGCTGCTGCGGGACAGTCCCGGGCCACCCTGGGGTCCGCGACCCAGCGACGCAGCTGAGCCCCAGGCGCCTGAACTGGGCGTGGCCAGCTGCCCACTCTCCGCCGGGTTGCGGATGAGGCTCTTGCTGATATCCAAGCTGCCTGCGCCAACGCCACTGGGCCCCGCGTAGCAGTTATTGGGGCGCTCAGGCACCTCGCTCTTGCCCGATGGCGCGGGACACGCCAGGCGCAGCAGCTTAGCCCAGCAAGCGTGCTCCGTGGGCGGCCTGGGTCGCACGGCAGCCAAAGCGGCCAACGCCAGGGAGAGTGCCCATGTCAGCTCCAGTAGCCGAAGCCAGAAGTGGACGCCCCACCAGGCCCACGAGAAGCGGCCCACCCTGCCTGGGCCCGGGTACAGCCAGAGCGCGGCCGCCAGCTGCAAGCCGCTGGCCAGCAGCCCCAGCGCGCCCGCCACGGCCAGCAGCCGCGGCCCCGGGCTGGCATCCCAGCCTCGCGACCCATCCAGCAGGCGGCGACGGCACAAGCAGAGCGTGCCCAGAGCCACCGTCGCGCCCCAGGCGCACGACAAGCCCTGCGCCAGGAGGTTTATCGCAGGCCTAGCCGACAGCAGGTCTGCCGCGAGCAACCCCACGCCGTGCGCCAGCGCCAAGGCTCCCAGCAGGAGCGGGTTCTGCAGCGGCTGTGGCAGCCCCGCGCCCAGGCCGAGCAGGGTCAGGGCTGCCAGCGCCGTGAGTAGCAAGGGGAAGGGCAGGTTGTAGAGCACTAGGCCGGCGCGTACGGCCAGCCGCGCCTGCGAGCCGTAAGGGTCCGTGAGCATGTAGGCGGACCGCAGCCCCGAAGCTACTAGCACCAGCACCGCGGCCACCAGTGCCAGCCGGGGCCCCGACGGGGCTGCTGCCAGCGCAGCCAGTGCCAACAACGCGGGCAGCAGAAACAGCACCCCCACCCCGTAGACATGCAGCTCCCAGGAAAAGCTTAGCACCCGCCGCAGGGGTCCCCATCGCAGCGGGGGTGCAGTGGCGTTGGCTGGGGGGCTAGAGGCTGGGGCTGAAGCCGTGGAGCTGGCTGAGGGCTCTGGAGGGGGAGGCTGGCCCAGGGCTCGCTGCGTGGTAACTCGAATGAGGCCCCGGCGAGACGTTGAGGGGGCCTGGACTGGGGGTGCTGGGGGATGGCTTTGGGGGCGCCCCGGCCACTCTTCGGCTTCATCTGCAATAATAACAATATTAAAATAGCCCCTTGAAAAGAGTTTTTGATTTTCCATCATTCTCAAGTGTGGCTGGCAGGTTATTTAACTTTTCTCAGCACATGTGCAAAATGGAGATAACAGCACCTACCTGATTAGGTTGTGGAGAGGATGAAATGTTTAGCATGGTGCCCAACACCCAATAAGACCTAAATGGATGTAAGCTATCATTTTTATTAATGATCCTATCAGGGAAGTAGTACCTTGGCAGTTCCCTACATGTGCTGCATATTAGAATCACCTGAAGACTAAGGAATCAGAATTTCTTGGGATGTGGCCATTCCCCAGAGTTGGAGAATCACTGCACTAAATATATCCATGTTACATATAAGAAATTCGAGCCCCAAAAGGGCAAATGACTTTTCCCAAAGTACCCAGTGAGTATTAGTTTATTATCCTAAATTGTTTGAAGGATGTCCTGGCCAATTCCTTTAAGCAGCTGTTTGTCCCCATTCACTCCCCACCCGCTACCCCCCATATATACTTCACACAGGTTCCTAGTTATTGGACAGAGTACTCCCTCTCCCCAACCCCCAGCCATGCCCTCACCTGGCTGCAGAGCCCCCACAGGGCTCTCTGTTTGGTTTGTAGTTGGGCCAGGGTCCGAGGGACCAGGGATCAGGGACTTGGGGGTGCCTGGGGCCTCCATTGCTCCTCTCACCCGTTGGGGGGAGATGGGGTCTGCTCCATTCATCTCTGCTATCTCTGAAATGAAAAAAGCAGTCATCACCTTGCCAGACCCTCCTGCAGTCCTCAAAATCCAATCACTTAGAGCAGAGGGACAATCACCTTCATTTGCCAGAATGAGCCAAACAAGACCCAGAAGGACCCAGACAACGGAGGCACCCAGCTGCCCTGGAACATTGCACCTTCCCAGCCCTGCTCAGCACCCTCACTTTGATACCCACCTGGCTCGGGCTGCCCATCCGGAGCCTCTGAGATAGGAGGACCTATGGGCTGGGGTCCTGGTGAATCCTTAACATCAGGGAGGCCAGCCTGCTTGGGCGGGGGACCTGGGGAGCTGACTTCCCAGGCCTCCCCAGCTCCAGCCTTTTTGGGGGGCTCAACTGGCAGCTCCTCAGTAGGAGGAAGGCTTCTGGCCAATGGCAAGTCTGGCTGAGCCCCAGGCTCCTGAGAAGATGCCCCCTCAGCTGCAGATACCGTACCAGCATCGGGGGCTGCTGGATACTGCTGGGTGAACAGGGGGCCTTGCGCTGCCTGCTGCAAGTCCTCCTCCTGCCCTCCCTGTTCTTCCAGCATCGGCCTCTTGACAGTGCCCGAGTGGGGCACCAGAGTGTGGGGAGGGCCCTGGTGGCCAGAGTGAGAAGTGTGTGGGACCCTGGTCTTGGCTTTAGCCATCAGACCCTCATCTCTAGGTGGTCGCTGTCCTGCTTGGCCTCCAGGCTCCAGGGCAGGAGGAACTGTGGCCACCCTGAGTTGAAGTCTGGGAGCTGTGGGGGTGACAGTGAGAAGGGGGGGCCCCACAGGTTGTAGGGCCAGTGCTTCTTGCTCCAGAGGCTCCTGTGAGTCCAGAGGTCCTGTCCAGCCCTGGGAGCTTGGTCCTTGAGCCATCTGGAGGTCATCAGTTATTGGGAGTCGTTCTCTCTGAGCCCCAGGGGCTGCTTTGGGCCCATGCAGGGCTGGGCCAAGGGCAGCGTCTGCAGGCTTTGCAGACATCTCTTCAGCAGGGGCGTGGGGGACATCGGAGTTCCAGGGGCTCTCATCTCTGGGGTTATCCCAGAAGAAGTCAAAGGTCTGGGGCTCTGAGCCCATAGGGCCCTTGGGGTGTGCTCTTGGGATCAGGTAGGTTTCTGAGTCCTCAAGTGGCTTGGGAAGGCCCCTGTTGAGGGCAGGGCCAGCCCCCAGGGATGGCAATAGCAGCAAGAGGCCACACACACGACCCCATGGGCTGGGGGCCATGGTCTACACCGATGCCTGGGTCTAGAGCCCTCAACTTCCAGTCCTCACTGGATGAGCCTAAAAAAAAAAGGAGAGAGGGATGACATGTCAGGGTTAGGGGCTTCCATGGCTTCCCCGAGGGGCTGGTGGAAAAGAAAGAAGAGTGACACCAGACAGCAGCTTCCCCCCTGCTTTTAAAACTGCATCTCTGGTCATGCCACTTTCCCCGCTTTGAAACCTTCAGGGACTCACCAGTGTCCCCAGGAGAGAACATAAGCTCCTCTCCTGGCCTTCCCAGGCCATGGGCACACCAGGTTGCTCACCTGTCCACTGAAACCCAGTGGACTGTCCAACTCCCCATGCCTTTGTGCTGCTGTTCCCTCCACTGAGAACACCCTCTCCCCTCTCCTTCACTTGCTGAAATCCTATTCTTGAAGGCCCAGTTCGAATACGAGAGAAGTGGAGAGAGAGAGGAACGTGCACCTGCCTTTCAGGAGGGACCTAAGTTTGAATTCCAGCTTCTCCATTTCCTTGGTGAGTTACTTTACCTTTTTGCATCATGGTTTTCCTATCAGTAAAATGGGATAATAAGAGTATCTGACCCAAGGAAGTCTTATAAGACATAAGTAACAAAACACACAAGGGCCAGGTCCATACCAGGAGTTTAATCAGCACTGGAGCCATTGTACCTTTCCCTTCGTCCAGAAAGCGTTCTCTCTCCCTATTCCCCGTAAGGATTTTGACAAATAATTTGAACATATACTGTGTGCCAGGCCCTTGGGATGAAGCAGTGAACAGACTGATCAGACTGTCCTCATGGAGCTGGCATTCTAGGTAAGAGACAGACAACAAAGAATTTTAAATAAGGTGAGCTATTTAGAAAATAAAAGTGTTAAGAGACAGAGGAATGAGAGGCTATTTACACAGGAGGTGCCAGGAAGCTCTGAAGTCACATTTAAGCTAAATGCTGAATAAGGAGCCAGCCATTTGAAGATTTGGGGGCAAAGCATTTGGCAGAGGGAACAACAGCAAAGGCCGTGGAGCAGTCACGAGCTAGGTGAGTTCAAGAACTAAGAACACTAGTGCGACTGGAGCACTGCAAACCGCGGAGAAAGTAGAGGGAGATGGAATCAGGAAGTCAGAGGCTAGAGCACGAGGGGACTTGCATGCCACAGTGAGGCACCTGGATTTTATTCTACATGCCACAGGGAGCCACTGGAGATGGAAAACGTGGAATGACAAGGTCCAATTAGTGTTTCAAACAGGGGAGAGAGAGGCCAGTGCAAACACCCAGGTAAAATATGATGGTGGCTTGTTTCAGCTTAGACATTCCTCTGCCAGGAAGCCTTCCTCCCCTAACCCTCTTGGGCACTGGTCACCCTAGTCACATGTGTAATAATCTCCTGTCTCCTCCACTGGCCTGGGGCTCCTGCCTCTTTCATTTCCAACCTCCAGCTCCCTGCATATATGTGGCCCCATGTGGATATTCCCTAAAGCTTCCTGAGCTAGAGAGCCCTTAAGTGGGCCAGGGAGGCAGGAAGTGGCCCCCATAGCCAGGAGAAGGGGCACAGTGGCTGCAAGAGCTGAGGCCTGGGTGTGTTTGGGGGCAGAGGCCCTGCTCTTTTCCTCTCTGGGAAGCAGCTGTCCCCAAAGCTTCCTGGCTCTTGACCCCTGGTGGCTCACAGGCACCTTGAGAAGCCACTGAAAACTCCAGGTGCGCTCCCCAGGAAAATGCGCAAGCTCGCATTGTGGACAATTTCAAGGGGTTCAAAGGCCTCTTAGGATCATCCCCTCAACCCAAGTTTAAACTCTGCCTGAAAGCCTTGTTAGTTCATTTCTCAAACATTCACCCAGCCTCATGGTCTGCTCAGGCTAGGTGCTGGGAACCCATAGAGAGGCCTCAGCTCTAGGGTTGGGAGCAGGAGTGAGCTGAGAGGAAAGGACTGAGAGGGCCCTAACATGGTTACTGGTTAACAACGGTGCTCCAGTGTTGATCTCTTACCCGGTTAGGCTCCTGTGCTAATCTTAGCTACATGTCATTGGACCCTCCTCCCAATACAAGCAGGTGTGGGTTTACCCAATTTCACAGGGGAGGAAACCGAGGTTCAGAGAGGTTGAGCAACTCGCCCATGGTCACACAGCCAGCTGAGTGGACACACTAGAGGGGTTGTGAAGCCCACAGAGGTTCATCTTGCACAGGGGCCGAAAAGCCTTGCAGACGAGATGGCTCAGTTGAGCCTTCAATGATAAACATGCCATCTGCCCACACCCGGTCCAAGAGATGTGGGCACCTGCGGACAAGGCGGAGGTTGCCCAGCCCTGGGATCCCACTGCTGGAGAGATTTTGGGGGTTGGGGAGATTTTTCTGCCGCAGGGACTGGGGAGAGGCTGGCCTTGGGGGAGGGCGAGGGCCGCCGCAGGGCAGCCTCCAGGAGCTGGTCCATCTCGGGTTACCTCTCCTCCTCCTCCTCCTCCTCCTCCTCCTCCTCCTCCGTCTCCTCTCTCCCTGGCTCCGCGCCTTCCCGCAGTGTCCCAGGTGGGGGTGGGAGCCGTGCAGGCCTGTCCCCCGCGCCAGCGAAGTGGGCAGCAGGCCATGCTCCCCGCCTGGGTTCCGCCATCGCCCCCTCCCTCGGCCGGCTGCTCACCTGGGCGTCGCAGCCCCGGCGTTCACCTTGCGCGCGTCCCTGCAGCCGCTCGCCGCGCCGCATCCTCCGCGATGCTCAGACTTAGCTAACAGAGCCCGGCGCTGCCGATCGGCGAGCCCGCCCACAGGAGCGCCAGCCCCGCTTAACTCTTTCCCTAGGGGTGGACTCTTCCAGTCCTGACCTCCTCTGGCTCAGAGATTCTCAGGGCTAAGAGCGGAGCCGGGTTCACCTCCCGGCGATGTGGAAATCCCTTCTGTAGCATCCCTGAACACCGGCAGCCAGTCTCTGCTTGCATACCTCACCGGACGGGAAGCTCGCTTCCTTTATATCCATATACCTATATCCTTTTACCGAAACCCTACCTACAGCTTGATGTGTATTCTTTAGACATTTTTCAATGCACAAGTACGTATACATATTAAACGGAAATGAGGTCATACTGTACATGCTGTTTCTGTAATTTCTCTTATTTTCTCTTCACTTCACAATGTATCCTGGCACTTTGTCCATGTAAGTATCTACAAATCTTCCTCATTTCTCCTATCTGTTGTTGAGAATTCCAGCATATTGTCAGCTGGTAATTTTTCTTTATCCTGTGCCCTGTGGTTGGGCACAGGTTGTTTCTAGCCTTTTACTGGCAGAAGTAATGGGGCAGGGGCCATTCTTACATAGACATCTTTGTGCACAGGCCATAGTGTACCTGTTAGATAATTTCCTAGCTGAGGCATGGTAAGATCTATGGGTCTGCACATTTTCAGGTCTGATAGACACTGTCAAAACGCCCCTGGTCCCTCTTTGAACAACTTCCGACATACTAAACGGCCATCATTAGGTTCAATCCATTGAGGGAATTCCACACAAGGAATACATGTATGTGGTCATTAGACATGATGTAGAATCTTCAGTGGCTCGGAGAAATTTCCCATGTAGATTGTAATTTAAGTTTCAGTCCTTTGAATTATAAAAATAATATATGCTGATTATCTCAATTTATGCAATGCAGAAATCTTCAAAGAACAAGTTAACTTGTCTTACTCTTGGCCTCTCCAACTCTGCCTCCCAGATGTACCCACTGTTAACATCATACTGTTTGCTTATAAAAACATATATGTGTATTCATATTTTTTACAAAAGTGGGATCACATTATGCATATTATTCTGTAATACTGTTTTGCCCTAAAAGATATATATGTTGGAAACATTTTGAAGGCCATACGTGTTAGCTAGATGCTCTTCTTTCAACCAGCTGCACAGGACTGCATAGCGTGAGTGCATCTCAGGCACACCAACATTCCCAATATTCCCCTATTGATGGATAACCAGGTGGTTTACAGCTTTTTTCCTACTGGAAACAATACTGGGCTAAACATTCTGACATGCCAAGATGTACATTCTTACACACTGATACTCTGAATTCTCTCAGATAATTATTTGTATGATCCCATTTTGTTAGTATCTATGTATCTATTTATCCATTCATCCTATACCTAAATATTAGAAGGCAAGTTGTGGCTTATGTGATTTTTACCTAATTTGCTTTTTCTGTTAACTAATATTCTATACACCATGTATTTCTTTTGCAATTGGAAGTAAGAATAATAAATATCATCTAAAAAAAAGAAAAAGAAAATTCTTTGCAGGGTTCAGCAGAAATCTCCCTCCCAGTGATTTCCCACCTCTGGCTCTCACAGAAAAGCAATACCCAGACTCCAGCTGTGTCTGACATGCTGCAGTTTGAAGAATGTTCAGTCCCTAATGGCTGGAAAATAGTGGGGTCTGCACCCAGCTCCGCTGACTCTGGGAGCGAGTGCAGGGTTTTCCCATTCACCATATCATCTGACCAGTCCTACTGTTTTCCTTGTTGGAGCCTCTTCAAAATTGTGAAGGCATCTCTTACTTCTCTGCAGTCTTCTTCCTGCAGGCCAAAGAGCCCCAGTTTTTCAGCCTTTCCTTGTAGGCCAGGATTCTTGGGTCTCACCATTGTGGCACTTCTCCTATTTGCTTCTTACCAGCTCAACAATGTCCCTCTTAGAGTATAACTGTTGGAAATGAACCCAGTTGGAGTTGGGAATAAAGATGAATTTTCACCTCCCCTTTCCTAGATTCTACTCCTCCATTAATTTGACCTCACGCTAAATTAACCTTTCTGGCAACCACATCGCTTTGTTAGCCAATCGATTTACAACTAGGTCTTCCCATCTTTTTGTGTGCAGTTGGTTTCTTGACCCTCAATGTAGGATTCTATTAATACATTTGTTGTTTGTTTATTTTATCTTGTTAGATACAGTGTGTTTTTTTTTTTTTTTTTTTTTTTTTTTTTTTTTTTTTTTTTTTTTTTTTTTTTTTTTTTTTTTTTTTTTTTTTTTTTTTTTTTTTTTTTTTTTAGAGACGGTCTCCCTCTGTCACCCAGACTGGAGTGCAGTGGCACAATCGTAGCCCATTGCAGCCTTGAAATCTTGGGTGTAAGCCATCCTCCTACCTCAGCCTCCCACGGTTGTTCTAATCTTGTGAGAAGTTATCTGGATCCTATTCTATGTATAATAGATAATTGGTATTTTGGGGGACTGTTCAATGTCCAATCCCCTTCCTGACAGTATCCTAATTTCCTTTGGGGGACCTACCTCTTTTCCCCTGTGGGCAGTTTTGGTGGGAGGCAGTCCTAGGGGCCCGCTACCGAACCTGAGGGGTCCAGATCCCTCCTCTCACTGCTCCTTGTGAACTCCCTGGCGAGCTGCATTTGGAGATGTTGAGATTTCTGCAGCAGGCTCAGAGCTGGCCTTGTTCCCTTCCTCAGTTTCTCCTGAGGAAGGCTGGTGTGTGTGTGCCTGACCCCCAATCCACACAGGACCATCTGGCTGCCTGCTGGCTGTCCTCTTTGGAGCCAGGAGCTCCCATCCCATCGTGTTTCCAAACCACCAACTGGCAGGGGTTCTGAGATGCCAGACAAAGCAAGACAGATTAGGATCCTTTTGGCCAGAGGCCAAGATGCAAGCTGATCCTATGGAAAGAGAAGACTGGCTGGGGTGGAGGTGAGTGTAAGTGGGGAACAGGAGGTGCCAGGTGTAGGTAGAGAGTATCTTGGCCCCAGAAGGAGCTCTCAGTACCATCCTGGGTACTCTGGGATGATGGGTTGGATAAGCGGGGGATGATTCCAAATATACAGGGGTGGTTGATGTCTCCTGTTTACCAAGCACTTAGTCTGTCAAGAACTATGCTACACATCGTACATGCATTACTCTTTTTAAGTTCTCACAACAACCTTACCTATTATGTTCTTCATTTTACAGATGGCTAGCTGAAGCTCAGAGAGGTTAAATAACTCGTTAAAGGTCACATAGCAACCAAGAGGCCAAGCCACAAGTCTGACTTCAGAACCAGTGCTCTTAATAGTGATGACACCCTCCTGCCCCTCTGGAAGAACTTTGGAGAGGAGAGAAGGGGAGATGGAAACCCCAGGGCTTCCAGGTAGCCCCTGATGTGCTAGGAGTTAATTCAGTCTATGAAAATCGGCCCTCCAGTTTGGATCTCTGTTGAAAGGACTTCAAACCAGTAGAACTGAGGAGTTGGTAGGAGCTCTGACCAGAAAGTACCTTGGAAGTTCCCAAGGAAAGAGGGAGAAAAGAAAAAGGCCAAGGAGATATGGCTGGCAATGATGAATTCTTCTGCTTAGACAATATCCAGCATAGTTGGCTGGCATTTTCGTTCTGGCTGGTCCCTCTGGCAGGCACGAGCAAATAAACAAAAGGCAGAACAGGTGGGAGATGGTGCAGGCTGGTGAACCTTGTCTGTGTTTTGCTCACTATCCTGAACTCTGAGGGCACGAGAAATTATATTCTTTCATTAAACTGGCCAAATTAAACCTTAAGGGTTCCTGGAGTCTTAACCCTTTCTCAGGGTTAACCCTCCACCAATACCAACTAAACAAACCTGATCTTTTAAAAAAGTTTTCCTTTTTTGGTTATAAATCCGATACCTCCTTTAAAATCAATGGTTCCCTTTTTTTCTTTTCCTTTTTTTGAGACAGGGTGTCGCTCTGTTGTCCAAGCTGGAGTGCAGTGGCGTCATCATAGCTCACTGCAACCCCAACTCAAGTGATCCTCCTGCCTCAGCTTCTCAATAGCTGGGGCTACATATATATGCCACCACTCCTGGCTTATTTTTTCTTATTTTTTGTAGAGATGGGGTCTCACTGTGCTGCTTAGGCTGGTCTCAAACTCCTGGCCTCAAGTGATCCTCCCACCTTGGCTGGATTTACTTTTAAAATATTTCAACCCCCTCAAAAAAAAAATGGGTTTGGGAGATACATTTAAAAATATTGGCAAAACGTTGATAATTATTGAAGCAAGGTGATGGGCACATGGGATTTCATTATACTATCCTCTTCACTCTTGTGTATGTTTGAAATTTTTCATAATAAAACATTACAAATGAAAAAGATTCACAAAGAAACAGGAGAAAGGAGAAGGTTGCACAGGGCTGGCTCAACTATTCTGTGAGCGGGTTGCAGAAACAAAACATTTTATTTGTGAGGTGCTTGCCCATCTTGGAAGGGGCACTGCTACTGGACCTAGGTTTCTGAGCTCCGCTGATCTTCCCAGGCTGACCCAGTGAGGCGGAGGAGCTGAGAGAGTTGAAGAGGAGATGGGGAGGTGGGGGCCAAGGTGGGAGCACGGCCAGCAGGAGGAGTGGCAGGGCTGGAGGCCACAGTGTATGAGGCTTGGGAACACGCTGGCTGACGCCCTGGCAGTTGCAGGTATCTCCCCCAATACCTTCCATTCGTAGTCTGGGATAGCCTACAAGAGCCTCTCCTGGCCGTGATCACCAGAGACCTTGATGCCAGCTGCTGAGGGTTTATTTATGGCCCTTCCCTACTCCTACTGCCTTTTAAACAGCTTTGAGATCGGATCCACATACCGTAAGTCACCTACTTGAAGTGTACTATTCAGTGGTTTCGAGTGTATCACAGTTGGGCGACGATCACATTCAGTTTTAGAACATATTCATTACCCCAGGGAGAAACCCACACCCACTAGCAATTACTTCCTATTCTTTCTTCCCCTAAGCTCTGCAACCATGAATCTGTCTTCTTTTTCTGTGGATTTACCTGTTCTGGACATTTCATTAAAAATGGGAACATATATGTGGTCTACTGAGATTGGATTCTTTCGCTTAGTATAATGTTTCAAGGTTCATCTGTGTTGTAGCATCAGTATTTCACTCTTTTTATCACTGAATGATATTCCATTGTATGGATATACCATATTTTACTTATCCATTCATTATAGCTGATGGACATTTGGGTTGATTCCCACTTTGTGGCTATTATAAATAAAGCTGCTATGAATATTCGTGTATATGCTTTTGTGTGGACACATCTTTTCATTTCTCCTGGGTATGTATATCTATCTAGGAGTGGAATTGCTGGGTTATCTGGAAACTTCACGTTTAAACTTTGAGGACAAGCCACATTTTTCCAAAGCGGCTGCACCATATGGTCCCATTTTTACAGATTGGGAGACTGAAGCCCAGGGAGGGCAAGTGTCATATGCAAAGCCACACAGTTGGGTGTGAGAAAGCAGGAGCTCATCACCAACATGGCCTCAATGTCATGCCCCTCTCCGACCTCACTACCATCTTGCTCTTGCTCCAGCACTCTCCATACCCACTTCTGCCCTTCCATGTCATTCCCTGCCCAGCGGCAAGTCCCTTCATGTCAGTTCCTGCGAAGGCTCCTTGCTGTCACCGTCAGGATCTAGTTCTGCCTCTGAGGGATGACTTCCAAGCTCCCCTGCCATGTGGCCCTACTGCTGCCTCCTTACATCTGTTTTCTGAGGCAGCTTTATTGAGCTTTATTCAGGTACCAAACTATTCACCCATTAGTGTACCCTCCACTGCTCATCAATGTCTCTTTATATTCTACACCTTCAGCATCATGCAGGTCTTGTTTCGATTCCATGAAAACACCACCACCTTTGCTTTTGGGACTTTGCACACACTGTTGCCTCTGCCTGGCAGTCTTTCCTTGTGTATTTCTCTGGCAAATTCCTTGTGACCCATCACATCTTAACTGAGATGATATTTCTGCCAGGAAGCCTTCCCTGACCATGCGGGTTAGTTAGATGACCTGCAGGATGTTTCTACAGCCTCCCAAGGATCGTCCCTGTCATGGCATGTAACACAGAAGTCTGAGTTACTTACTTATTATTGATTGATTGACTGATTGAGACAGAGTCTTGCTCTGTCACCCTGGGTAGGGTGAAGTGGCATCATCATGGCTCACAGCAACCTCAAACTCCTGGGCTCAAGAGATCCTCCTGCCTCAGCCTCCGCAGTAGCTGGGACTACAGGTGTGTGCTATAACACCCAGCTAATTTTTCTATTTTTAGTAGAGATAGGGTCTTACTCTTGCTCAGGGTGGTCTCGAACTCTTGAGCTCAAGCAATCCTCCTGCCTTGGGCTCTGTACCCGGCATAAGTCTGAGCTTTTAAGGTCTGTGAGTGTATTCTGTTTGTGTGCAGTGACTGGTAACAAACATTCATTATTTGTTGAATGAACAGAAAGACCTGAAAATATCTAGCATGGCACTGAGTACATTGTAGAAAACCAGTAAATGTTTGCAGACTGCATTAACTCCAAGAACAGGGGCAGTACTTCCTTTTGGGAACATTCTAGGCAGTTTGGGTGATCAAAAGGTAAAACAGTATTGCTTTTTCTTGTCTGGTACCCATGCCACTTTCTTTTCTTTTTTTTTTTTTTTTGAGAGACAGGATGTCACTCTGTTGCCCAGACTGGAGTGCTGTGGCCCAAGCATAGCTCACCGTAACCTCCAGCTCCTGGGCTCAAGCGATCCTCCTGGCTCAGCCTACCAAGTAGCTAGGAATACAGGAATGCACCACCTCACATGGCTAATTTTTAAATTTTTTTTGTAGAGAGAAGGGCTCACTATGTTGCCCAGGGTGGTCTTGAACTCCGGGCATCAAGTAATCCTCCTACCTTGCCCTTCCAAAGTGCTGGGATTATAGGTGTGAGCCATTGTACCTGGCCCGCCTGGTCCAAATTTTTACTTTTTGTAGAGACAGGGTCTCGCTATGTTGCCCAGACTGGTCTCGAACTCCTGGCCTCAAGTGAGACTCCCACTTCGGGCTCTGAAAATGCTGGGTTTACAAGTGTGAGCCACTATGCCTGGCCCTATGCCACTTTCTTCTGGCAACAGTATCAAGCCCCAGTTTTCCTTTGGGGAATCACCCGTATCCTACCTCAGTCCTTTTAGTTTATTTATGAGAAGCTAAGCAGTTCCTGGAATTTGTACACGACCCAGATCAATTAGATGCAATTGTGAGTTTTGCTAGAATTTTTTTAAAACGGGTTTTTTCTTTTCACTGGGGATACTAAGCTGGTGTCTTCATGAGAAGACAGATTGCCCAAGAAGAGAAGAAAGCAGACTTGAGAAAGCAACTGAGTCCTGATGACATCATTTGAGGCCCTGGATCCAGCTGTGCTTGAAGCCAACTGACCCAGTGGACATTTTGTTAAGTTGAGTCAATTTACATTCGTTTTTAATTGCTTCAGTCAGGTTGAGTTCAATTTCTGTCACCTGCAACTGCAATATTCCTAACCCAGTCAGTAATACTCTGTCTTTCATATACACGCATGACCATCATATACCTTAAAGACTAGAGGAACTGAGCTGACTTTTGCCCTAAGTGCAGGTTGACCTACTGTCCTCAAATCTAGGTTGTCATTATTCTTTTTTCCTCTAATCTACTTCAGAGAAAGAATAAGTTGTCATTTTTCTGAGTTGTGTTATGTAGCTTTCCTTGCGTGTTACTTTACATAGCATGATCATTAAGTGGACATTTATGGTGTTCTAAATAGTTTCAGGTGATAAATCCAGGTTGACGGAAAAGGCAAAATGTTCATTTATAGCCTCGCCCAAATTGAACTCCAAGAAACATACACACAACAGGCATTGCTCCCTGAACCTGTGTGTTGGTTCTGGGAAAAGCCTACTAAAACAAACTTGCCTTTCCCCTTTAATCTGCTCGTGCCAAGGACACGTGTGTGCATTTACCACTACTGTGATGGGTCAGAAAGTCTCACACACACATTAACCACTCAACTTTGCTACACAGGAAGAAGACAAACCTTGTATGGGTGAAGAGGCAGACTCAAACGCTCTGATGCATAGGAACAAGGGTGATATCACTCAGTTGCCAATTACCAGTTGTATTCCTGCCCAATCTGGACCTTTTGCAGTTCATACACTATACTAACCCCCACCTCTTAGAATGCAAAGAATCGTGGACATTTTAATTTGTGGACCCTTGCTGATTCTGTTCCCTCTACTTGTAATGTCCTATAATGAAAAAGTCTTTCAAGGCCTGGGTCAAAATTTAGCTCCCCTGTGAACCCTTGGTTCCATAAATATTTGGTTTAAGAAGCCATTTTAACTATCTTTAAAGGTCAGGGTTTCTTGACTTGGGTCTACGGGTCATTATGAATAGGCTTTAGAGGGTCTGTCTATGCAGCCGGGTTACCTAGGAAATCTCTGTGTCTGCACCCATGTATGTTATTCTGGAGGGGAGGGTCAGAGCTTCCATCAGATTCTCAGAGAGGTTCTGTGACCTCAAAAAACAAAGGTCTTTCTCTTATGAGTTCTTTGAGGGCAAGTGTCACATCTCTTTCATCTTAGCCTCCCTAGCACTGGTCCAAGACAGACATTCATAACTGTTGGCAGATGGCTGGTAGTGACCCGCAAGGCAACACTTTCACAAGCAAAGAAGAGAAAACAGGATGGTTTAATTTGTAAAGTCAAGAGTCATTTGTTCTTAATTACAGTGCTCAACATGCAAATTACATCCACCTCTTGGTACAGAAATGGCACCCTGTCACTTCCCTGGGACTGTTAATCCAGACAGAATTATTCCTGGGCACCCTTATCTGTCTGCTAGTAACTGCCCTCTCTCCTTTTTACAGTGATATGTAAACTCTCTTTTGCCCAGAAAGTGAGGCCTTTTGTCCAACTGAGTTGCCATTTACAGCACAGCACCATTGATTTGTCAATGGATTTCATATATTCTGATGTCCAGATCAAGACCGCGCATTATTTAACCCGTCTTTAATGATCCCAAAGGCACTTGAGAATCCGGCAGTGCCTCAGGGTCACTAGTTTTCATTGGATAGTATTAAGAGATGTAGGTTTGCTAAGTCTGTCCTGGCCTGCGGTATTCACTCTGGAAAGAGTTTATGTGAACAAGGTTTGACACATTTGCTCTCTGTGTCATTCTTTAGGCTCAGAATGAACAATGCAGGGAGATTCATTTTGTTCATCCATAGTTTCTAAACTTTTGGTAGTGAAAATGTTCTACTTTTGTAAAGAAAGTTAAAAATACTAACAAAAAATTAAAGGTAAAACACAGGGTGTATGGATCCCAAGAAAACAGGAGTTTACTGTGGCTAGATGTCAAGCTGACTGCACATAATAATTGGATATTCTAATAACAGTCCTTCTTCCAAAGACTGAATTTTGGCTAAGATTTTATATATTATTAGTAGCTTGAGTTTTCCCCCTTTCTCTGACTTTCATTACTAGAGTAACCAGAAGGAACATGGAAAACATTTTTTAAATTGCAAGTCACCCAGCATACTCCTCCTATTTCCTCTGGTTTCAAACATAAAGGGGAACCCTGCTCAGACAAGAACAAGCCTTGCTGCACACCCTCCAGCTCTTGCGTCCTCGTTTTTATTCCGAGAGGCGCCAGCTCCAATGAAAGTTACAAGGTTAAGTGCTACTCCAAGTTCCTGACACAGCTAATCCCTGCTCCGTCTTCAAAAAATAGAGGTCTGTAATTCCTTTTTGAACATGCCTTCGAAGTGGAGGTCTTTGGCCATGAGCTCCTCTTCGACATCATCTAGTGCCCACTGGTGATCTGTCAGCTCCAAAGCTTCCCATTCTGTCTGCAAAGGAAGAGAACACCAGGGCAGGGGGAGAGGGGCTTGTTACTGACTGTTGAGGCTGACCCTTTACTGATCAGCTACCCTGGGCCAGAAGCCAGGGTAAGCTATTTACATGCATAAGCTCATTCAATCCTATGATGCTGCTACCCCCCACCCTTCCCTGTTCCTTCTCCCCCCTCTTCCTCAATTTAGACATAAGGAGACTGAGGCTAGCAGAGGTCAAACAATTTGTTCAAGGTCACTAGCACTAGTAACTACTGGAGCCGAGATTTAAATTTTGGTTCGTCTGACTCCAAATCCCTAGTGCTTAACCTGTTTATCAGCTCACCCTCACTAAGCACCTGCTTTGTGCCCACACTACCCTTGAGAGGCATACGATAGACAAATCAGTGCTTTGTGATTCTGAGCCCTTTCATCAGGGACTTGTCATCTGGTTTAAGTTACGCAGGGTCAAAGATGCTTTGACATAAATGGCAGAGAATATTTTCAATGGGCCGAAGAACATTTCCTCCAACCTATCACCAAATACATGATGGCATTTCATTATAGTCTGTTGGAGCCCAGTAATTGATGATTTCATCACTGGAAGACTTCGATAGTGGGAAATATAAACTGTTTTGGCATATAATCATTTGCATGTAGGCCATTAATATGTTAAGCAGAAAAAAATTTGCAGAATTTTCTGAGAAATTACTTTTCTCAGAAAATTCTATTAATCTACTTTTGCCTTAAATTAGTGGGTTCTTACAAAGTGCTTTATGAGCTGGACATATGCCTGTAGTCCCAGCTACTCAGGAGGCTGAGGCCAGAGGATTACTTGAGCCCAGGAGTTTGAGGCCAGCCTGGCAACATAAGTGAGACTTGGTCTCTAAAAAACAAAAATTAAATGCCTTATGAAATTTAATGTGCAATATAAATATTAACTCACGAGTGTGGTTTTTTTGAGATATAACTCACACACCATAAAATTCATCCATTTAATGTGTACAATTTAATGGATTTTAGTATATTCGCAAATATGTATAACCATCACCACTATCTAATTCCAGAACGCTTTCATCGCCACAAAAAGAAACCCCATATCAAACAGTAGACAGTTCCCATTACTTGCTTCCCCCAACCCCTGGAAACTACTACTTTATTTTCTATATATTTTCTTCACTATTTTGGACATATGTGGTCTCTTGTTCTTGTTTTCTTTCACTTAGCGTGTTTTCAAGGTTCGTCCCTGTTGTAGCATGATTCAGTACTTCATTTCTGAATACAGCTGAATATTCCATTGCACATATATTCCAAAATATTCCGTTTATCCACTGATTAGATGATGGACATATGGGTTATTTTTACCTTTTGACTATTATAGATGGTGCTCTGAACATTCTCATGTAAGTTTCTGTGTGCACATGTTTTCAATTCTCTAGGGTATTTACCTAAGCTAAGAGTGGAAATGCTGGGTAATATGGTAACCACATATGAGGGTTCCCATTTCTCTACATCCTCACCAACACTTGTTATTGTCTATCTTTTTGATTATAACCATCTGAGTGAGCATGAAGTGGTATCTCACTGTGGTTTTGATTTGCATTTCTCAGAAAGCTAATGATGTTGAGCATCTTTTGATGTGCTCATTGGGTATTTGCATATCTTCTTTGGAGAAATGCTTAAGTCTTCCAGTCCAAGAACACGGATATCTTTACATTTACTTAGTTTTGTTTTGTTTTTTTTTTTTGAGACAGGGTTTCACTCTTTTGCCCAGACTAGAATGCCGTGGCATCATCATAGCTCACTGCAGGCTCAAGTGATCCTCCTGCCTCAGCCTCCCGAGTATCTGTCACTATAGGCGTGCGCCACTATGTCCATCTAATTTTTTTATTTTCTGTAGATACGGGGTCTCGCTATATTGCTCAGGCTGGTCTCAAACTCCTGGCCTCAAGCAATCCTCCCACCTTGGCCCCACAAAGTGTTAGGATTACAGGTGAGTCGCTGCACCTGGCCCTATTTTTGCTAAATTTAAATTCGAGTGATAGAACCACACTGCCCTCACTGCAGGGAATTGATTTTTAAAGTAACTCTCTGGTAACACCTTTCACAGCCTCACTGTAGCTTTAGAAGGTGAATGGAGTGTACCTTGAAAGCTTTGTTGGTATCTGCGGGCATGGCCATGGCTGCTCCAGTCATCTGCTCCTGCATCATTCGTGATTGGTCAGCAGCTGTAGCATAAGACATGCTTACGTGAGTGCCAGGGCTCAGCAAGCACCCTAGGAGACGAGTAGGCCTCATACAGCACTTATAGCTGCTCGGTGGTAGGTTAGAGACTCAAATGACAGGTTCACTGACTGGCCCTGTCACTTGCTGGCTATGTGACCCTAGGAAAGTCACTTTATCGCTCCTGAAAAACGGAGGTGATAATAGCAGAAGACGGATAACTAAAGGAAGCTCTAAATTTTATTTTATTTCAAATTTCAACAATAATAACGATAGCCACCAGTTACTGAGCAACTACTACATGTCAGGTACTTCACTAAGTGCTTTGCACATCCTACCTCTTCCACTCCTAGTCCCTCCACATGTTAATTAATAACGTCCCTATTTACGCATAAGCAAACAGAAGATTAGAGTGGTAAAGTAACTTGTCAGAGGTCCCAGCCATTTAAGTAAGTGAGCCAGGATTAGTACTCGAGAGGAATCTAGTCAATGAACTAACTGATCAAACCGGTTAGTTGAAGCTTTACATTTACAGGCCTATATTACTAGTACTGGATCCTTAACATGAATGTATCAGACTTCAGGGAATCAATACTGTCCCAGTGATTGCTAGGGAGAATTTAGATCTTCAGTTTGATACCTGGAATTTTTAAGACTCTTTCAGAAACCTCAGAAACTTAAGGAATGAAGCACTGTATTTGACTATGCTAACGAAGAGCATAACCTACATGACTTTTCTGGCTCTAGCATGGATGATTCATCTATTGAAGTATTTGCTCATTACACCTGACATACTTCTTACCATTATCTTGGCCCAAAATCAGAGAGTAAATGCTCCGAAGCCCAAATACATTAAGGAAGTACCAGGATGCAGAACTCACCCTGGCAAAGCAAAAGCAAAACAGTATAAGTAGTTATTCCAGAAATT
>RJWJ010024008.1:0-25246 GCA_004363605.1 Indri indri
GAACTCCCCTGCCAGGCTGAGGACCGGACACTGGGGACCCTTGGACGCAGTTTCCTCAACTGGAGGGGAAACGGGTGATAGTTATTTTGTTTTACTTTTTGTCTTTCTCTTTTTTAAATAAAGACATTGCCTGCTTTTACACAGATCAGCCTTCAATGGAGAAGTCCAATGCGAACCCAAAAAATGTATCAACATAATCAGTTTTCAGTTGATTCTAAGGTCAAGGCTGAGCTCAGAAATGAACAAAATCAAGTGGGTAGAGAATGTTGGGTCCTGAGACTTCCTTTCAGAGGTTTTGCTTGCTCGCCACCACCGCAACCCTCCTCCTCGCATCTTAATTTATTTTGAACAGGTAATGCAGTCATATGTCTCAAAGCTCAGAAAATATAAAATGGCATACACAGAAAAGCCTTCATCCCTCTCCTCCCCTTCATCTGCCCAGTTGCTCTTAACACGCACACACAAGCACTTTTATTGGTTCCTTGTTTACCCTCCCAGAGATTATGCAAATATAAGCAAATAACAAATACACGGTCTTCTTCTCAGACCTCTTTTTACAGAGAAAATAGTAAGCTATTTTGCACCTTGCACTCTTCATTCAATGATGAGAATGGAGAGGGCCTCCTCATTCTTTGTCACGGCTGCGTAGGGTTCCATCGTGTGGAGGTGCCCGGTTTATCCAAACCAGCCCTCAGCATAAAGACATTTGAAAGTACTGGGGACAAAATTAAAATGTCTCATTAATCCACAAAGCTTTTCTCCAAAAATCAAAGAAAAAGGAAACAGTCTTATGATTGACTAAGCATTAAGCCAGACTGCAATGTGCAACATAGGCAAGGCAGGAAAAAGATTGCAAAGGTAAAAAGGCATTTTTTCTTTTCATATGGCCAGGCAGGTACAACTTACTGCACACCTGTTCTCAGACAATAACTAGTCCTCAAGTAAAATGACTGGCAGCACCGTTTATCATAGAGTTGATCCTGAATTTGTCGGGTAATTGGAGAGGTCATCTGTTAGTTAATTGTCTTTATCCAAAAGAAACATAAACTCGTATCTTTAGGATAGGTGATGGTTTTGCGACTTGGGGCCATGCACTGAAGTTAGGCTCCTCCTCTCCCACAGAGGCTGGGTGATACGGGGGCTATCTTCTTGAAATTTACCTTCCAACGAGTTGGCTCACAGGTCCTTAGGAAAACATCTCTGGGTTACGAAACTGGCAAGAGGCTCATTTCACTTTTAAAAAGGCACATCTTAAAGGGACAGAGAAAGAATTTGTAAGTTTTCTAAAGTATTTACTCCAAGAAAAGGGAAGGGGGAATGTCTCTTTCCCTTTTTTGCACCTTGGGGAGCTTGACCCAGTCAGTCCTGTCCGAGGCTTGGGCAGGTGCTGCCTCTGCTCAGGAATCCTGGACCCAGGCCCAGTTTCTGCCCTGCCCTGTCCTTCCCTGCCTTGGGGCACACCGCTCCCAGTGGGCGTGGCTTGACTGGCTCATACTTTTTAACACTTTAGACATACGGCCTGTGCCTAGGTCTGCATGTGGGTCCCAGGCCCTGCAAATGGGGTAGGATGCTAGTGGTGGTCCCACTCTTCAAGACTCCGAGCTCCATGAAGGAGTCTGAATTGTTCGCCCTGTAACCCCTCCCCACCTCCCTTCCTCTCCACGCTGAGAAGGCCTCAACAAATATTAGCGGCAGGCAGAAGAGCTCCCAAAGATGTAGATGCCCTCATTCCTGGAACCTGTAAATATGTTACTTTACATGGCAAAAAAGACTTTGCAGATGGAATAAAGGTTACAGACTTTAAAATAAGGAGATGGTTTCGGAACACCTGAGTGGGCCCAATCGAATCCCATGAGCCCTCAAAAGCAGAGAATTGCAAGAGACTCAGTGAAGGAGGTGAGAAGAGAGAAGCCGCAGAAGTCAGGGAGACTCCAAGGTGAGAAGGATTTGCCACCCTTGCTTGCCGTTGCCGGCTCTGGGATGGAGGAGGAGCCGGTGCATGAGGATGAGAGAGCTTGGAGCCCGTGGGCACTAGGGGCAGCCCCAGCTGACAGCCAGCAAGGAAGGGGAGAGTCTTAGCCAGCAACAGCAAGGAACCGGATTCTGCCAACAACCTGAGTAGCTTGGAAGCAGATCCTCTCCCAGAGCCTCCAGGAAGGAGCGTAGCCTTGCCAGCACCCAGATTTTAGCCTCATGAGACCTGGCTCTGACTTCTAACCAACAGAACTGTGGAATGATAAATTTGCGTTGTTTTAAAGCTCTGATCCACTCAGGAGGCTAAGGCGGGAGGATCACTGGAGCCCAGGAATTTAAAGCCAGGCTGGGTAATGACATCTTGTCTCTAAAAAAACAAAACAAAACAAAACAAAAACCTGCTGTTGTCATTCTTGGCAGCAGTGATAGAAAATTGATGCAACCTAGTTCTGACATCCCATAAGCCTGTAAGGTGTGTTCATGCGCACGATGACAGATGCAAAACAGCCCCAGGAGTCCAACATCACACTGCACATGTGGAAACAGAGGTCCAGATGGGGGATTGCTCTAGCCAGAGTCACCCCGAAAATGGGTTGCAAAGACGGGACACAAAGGCCACTCTAGCTGGCTGAATCCAGCGTTCTTTCTAATGAGCTGTTGGCATAAATACTAAGATTTGTCCACGCTTCAGATTTGTCCTGGAGGAAGGTGGCCTCAGGATCTCGGAAATGTCAAATAGACCAGGACCGTTTTGAGGACAGCCCCACAATGTCATCTGAAAAAGAACTGGTGAGTTTACATTTCCTCGAGGTCTTGTAGCATGGGAATGGCCAAGCATCTGCCCTGTGCATCCCCACTGAGGCCCACCCCAGCGACCGTCAACTTTATGGCTTTAAAGAGCCTTCCCACTGCCGCCCTTCCTGGTTGGCCATATGTCAGGGCACGAAGTCATTCCTGCTGTCATCTGCAGAGCCCCTCCCCATGCCCTGAGCGCCTTCTGAGGCTTAGTTATTTGATGCTCAAAGAAGCCCTGTGAAATACTTCCTATTATTATCAGTCCTGTTTTACAAATAAAGAAACCGAGGTACGGAGATGTTAAGTATCTTGCCAGAGGACACACAGCCAGTGAGTGGTAGAACCAAGACTCAGACCCAGGCTGCCTAGGCTCTGCATTACATGTTCTTTCTGTGTCAGAAACGTGAGCCTCAAAGCATGTGACTTGGTCAAGAAAACTTTGATTCAAAGCAAGCACTGGCTTCAGATGGGGAAACTGAATCGCAGGGAAATAAAGCTCCTCCCTGGACCGTCACCTTCTGGCTTGACCTTGGAAAGTTGAAATCCACTCCCATGCCCCTCCACGTCTCCCCCCCTACACACACACCCACACAAACTCCTTTGGAAGTGAATAAAAGGGCAGAGAAATTAAGTGCTCTTCTAGACAGGATGTGATTACACACACAGACTGATGGTGTATCACTTTTAGAGTGACTAGCAGAGGATCTGAAATTGCCGGAGAAGTTTTGTCATGCACTTTGTTCTGCGTTTCTGGTTTTATAATGGGATGGCCTTTCCTGATGCTCTTCATGATGTTTATAGGGGTAAAATCTGGGGAAGTGCTGTGGTTGGCAAATACCGGTGGTGTTGCTGGGACTGTGCCTTTCGTTTGGAAATTGCTGGCTGGGCGGCTGGCTGCTGGGTGTGCCTTAAGAAAGAAGGGCTGCTCTATTATAACTTGTGACTTGGCCCGGGCCAGTGTCCTCCCACAGAGTGTAAGACACAGAGCTTTCCCTTTTCATGGGGAAAGGTAGTATCATTGAGACGATAAGGGTGAGCAACAAATAGTACTGCTAGTTGCTACAATGTCCAGTCTCTTGTTTCTTTCATAGTCATAGAACCCCTGACTTTTCACCCCGTACCATGCAGCCCAGAGTAAAGATCACACTTGCCAGGCTTTCCTGTGGCTAGGAGTGGCCATGTGACTACGTTTAGACAAATGGGATATGATCGAGAATAATGTGTGAAAATTCTGGGTTGTGTACTTAGAAAGAGGGAGCAGACCCCTCACTTCCCATTTTCCCCTCCTGCTGGCAGGAATACAGATGTAATGGCTGGATCTGGAGCAGCTGTCTTGGATCATGAGGAGGAAGCCATGGGTTGAGAATGATACGTACGCTTACATATACTCACAGTCACACACAACGTGGACTGGAAAGATATGTACCAAAATGTTAGCCTAATTAGTTCCAGGAGAGGAGAGGGATTTCAGGTGGTTTTTTTATTCCTTGACACTTCGTTGTACTCTGAATTTTTCTTTGAACATATGTTATTTCAAAATTCAACAAAAATAAAGAAAAGAAAGATTCTATAAATAGATCCTATTGTTTAATACACCTACATTTGCTTCAGATGGGCCTCCAGAGGTCACATCCACCCATGCTTGGACTTTGGGAATATTTGGTTTTTTTGGAATATTTGGCTGTGTTTTCTGTGGGTTATGGAACTTTTCTTTTTCAGATGTTCTTTTTACTGAACAGAATGTCTTGGAGATGGTCCCATGTCCTATGCATAGGGTGACCTCATTTCTTGTAACCAGTACCAAGCACTCCCCGGCTGGCCATGCTGGGGTTTGCTGCACGGCCCCTGTTGATGGACACATGTCCTGTCTCTGACGTTAAGCTGCTGGTCACAGCGCAGTGATAAGCATCCTCACACCTGCCCCTGTCCACTCACGTGAGGCTCTGGAATCTAACGAATGTGGATTCTAATCCAGCTCCCCTGCTGACGTGTTACATAACCCTCAGGCAACTTACTGTTTATCTCTGAGTCTCTGTCTCTTTGTTAGTGAAAGTAGCAAAACTTGATCTGTAAAAGACAATAGCAACTAAACTCTATCACATGTTTACAGCACCCCAGGCACTTTTCTAAGTGCCTCCCATGAATCAACTCATCTAATCCTCACAACAGGGTGACACGAGGTAATGCTTAGACAGCTGTCCTCAAAGTTTTCTAGAAGCTTTCAGCTTTTCAACAATCAGCATGAAATCCTCTGGCTAAGTTTTCATATGGAACTCTTCCACTAACTTCTTAAAGTTGGTGAACATGTGGACCTTGTAAAGCACAAATATTTTCTGGGGTAAATCAATGGCCACACATTCCTGCCATCCCTTGTCGACGCCCCTTTGCAATGTAACTATGCTATTCCTCCCATCCAAGGCCAAGTCCGTTCTCCACCTACTTGAATCTGAGTGAGCCATGTGAGTTGCTTTGACCAATAACATGCGGCAGAAGTGACATCATGTGGTTTTCAGAGCCTAGGCCTCAAGAGACCTTGCAGCTTCAGTCTTGGACCTTGGACCCTTGAATCTCTATATAAGAGAGGATGTTTGACCCAATAAAGGGAGAGTGACCACGTAAAGTATTGGGGGTTTGCGACATTCCCAATAAAGATAGGGTCCCCGGGCAGAATGTGTTGCAAGAGATGAAAGAAACAAAGACACAGACACAGACACAGACACAGGAATAATTTTTAACAGTGTGGGGAAATCAGAGGACCACCAACACTCCGGTGCCAAGGTGGTGGTGACTGAAACCCAGCACTTGATTTTTATTCTCTTTGCCATGTTGCAAAATACAATCATCTCATGTGAAAAAATCACGGGATACAATGAACAAAAATCTCGGGGCTCCCCCAAAATCACAACGTGTCCTAGCTAATTACCTTCTCCTTTCTAGAAGTGAAAACACATAATTCTTCAATAAGTACAACCTGCCCCAAGGTAAACTAACGAATTTTATCCCACGCTCAAGCTGTGTACATAGATATCAATCTTTAACTTCAGTAGCTGCGACCCATTTGATCAAGGAGCAAAGAAACCACACGCTTTCCACTGGGAGACTGGTTTTACATTAACGGAGGCACTGTTGAGAGAAAGGCAGAGAAGGAGCGTGGCCAAGTGTTCTAACAATGGAAGCCTTGAGACCCTTCTCCCGGGCTGACATATGACCATCTACCTCTACAGCCATGAGAAGTTTTCAAGTCAGGCCGCCCGTGGCTTTTCATGCATGAGACCCCTTCGGCTCTGAGGTTGGAGCGTGCTTTGCTGTACGCCCAGATTGCTGATATATGTGCCCCAACTAGGCAGTAACATCTGCCCTTATTTCAGGCTCCTGCTCAGGCAATTCCTTTACCTCTCTCCTGTCTCAGCCTCAGACATGGCATCCCTGAGTCCCAGTGGTCTAAATCCCATCGGTAAAGGAGAACACAGACATCCTGCCAACAATCAGCACCAACTGCCCGATGTGTGTGAGGCCACGTGAGACCCCCCTGCCCAGCTGACCTGCCTCTTAAATCATTTTGGAAGAGTTTGAGAAGGATTGGTGTTAGTTCTTCTTTATTTTTCTTTTTTGCTTTTTTTTTTGTTTGTTTTTTTGTTTTTTTGGTTTTTTTTTGAGACAGAGTCTCACTCTCTTGCCTGGGGCGAGTGCCGTGGCGTCAGCCTAGCTCACGGCAACCTCAAACTCCTGGGCTCAAGTAATCCTACTGTCGCAGCCTCCCGAGTAGCTGGGACTACAGGCATGCGCCACCATGCCCGGCTAATTTTTTCTATATATATTTTTAGCTGTCCAATTAATTTCTTTCTATTTTTGGTAGAGACGGGGTCTCGCTCTTGCTCAGCCTGGTCTCGAACTCCTGAGCTCAGAACGATCCGCCCGCCTCGGCCTCCCAGAGTGCTAGGATTACAGGCGTGAGCCACCGCGCCCGGCCAGTTCTTCTTTAAATGTTTGCTAGAATGTACCAGTGCCCTGTCCAGGGTTCACTTTGTTGGTGGCTTTGGATCACTGATTCACTCTCTTTACTGGTTATGGGTCTATTCAAATTTCCTGTTTCGTCATGATTCAGTTTTGTCATGTTGCGTGTGTCTAGGAACTTGTCCACTTCATCTAGGCTATCCAATTTTCTGGTATACCATGTGTTTAAAGTATTTTCTTATAGTTCTTTTTATTTCTGTAAGGTCAATAGTAATGTCCTCACTTTCATTTCCGATTTTAGTAATTTAAATCTTCTCTTTTTTTCTTAGTCAATCCAGCTAATGGTTTTTCAATTTTATTGATCAATGTTATTGTTTCATTGTTTTTCCTCTGTTGTTTTCTATACTCTATTTCACTTATCTCTGCTCCAATCTCTATTATTTTCTTCCTTCTGCTAGCGTTGGGTTTACTTGTTCCTTTTTCTCTAGTTATTTAAGGTGTAGAGTCAGACTGTTGATTTGAGACCTTTCTATGCAGTTACTTACAGCTGCAAATTCCCTCTGAGCTGCCTTCTCTGCATCCCATAAGTTCTGGTATGTTGTGTTTCCATTTTCATTCTCTCAAAGTGTTTTCTAATTTTCCTTGCAATTTCTTCTTTAACCCATTTGCTGTTTAAAATGTTTTTAATTTCCACATATTTGTGAATTTTCCTGGTTTTCTTCTGTTGATTTCTAGTTTCATTCCATTGTGGCCAGAGAAAATACTTTGTATGACTTCAATCTTTTAAAATTTATTGGTTTTTTTGTTGTGTTTTTTTTTGTTTGTTTTGTTTTTGTTTGTTTTTTTGTGTTTTTTTTTTTGCGGCCTAACGTATATGGTCTATCCTAGAGAATTTTCCATGTTCTCTTGAGAAGAATGTGTATTCTGCTATTGTTTGGTGGAGTGTTCCATATACGACTTTTAAGGTGTGTTGGTTTACAGTGTTGTTCAAGTCTTCTATTGCTTTTTTTAATCTTAGTTGTTCTATCCATTATTGAAAGTGGGGTATTGAAGTCTCTACTGTCTGTTTCTCTCTTCAATTCTGTTTTTCTTCGTATATTTTGTGGCCATTTCTCTCTTCAATTCTATTCTGTTTTTCTTCATATATTTTGGGGCTCAGTTGTTAGATGTATATCTGTCTATTTTTTTATGCCTTCCTGATGGATTGACCCTTTTATCATTATAAAATGTCCCTCTTTATCTCTTGTAACATATTTTGTTTTAAAGTCTATTTTTTCTGACAATATAGTCAATCAAGCTTTCTTATGGTTGCTTTTTGCATGATAGGTCCCTTTCCATTCTTTCACTCTCACCCTATTTGTATCTTTTAACCTAGAGTTTGTCTTCTGTAGATGGTATACAGTTGGAACTTGGATTTTTATTTATTTTTTTTTTATTTCAGGAAATTATGGGTGTACAAATTTTGGTTACATGTTATGACTTTGCCACATCCCAACCATGATTTGAGATGTGCCCTTCCCCACTTACAATACTCGCCACGTCCATTAGTTGTGAGTTTACCCACCCCCAACCCCACTACCCCCAAAGAATATTACTACTGTGTGAGCACCTTTGTGTTGATCAGTGCCAGTTTGATGGCGAATACATGTGGTGCCTATTCTTCCATTCTTGTGATACCTCACTTTGGAGGATGGGCTCAAGCTCTATCCAGGAAAATATAAGGGGTGCTAGATCACCATCACTTTTTATAATTGAGTAGTATTCCATAGTATACATATACCATATTTTATTAATCCACTCATGGATTGAAGGGCACTTAGGTTGTTTCCACATCCTTGCTGTAGTGAATTGTGCTGCCATAAACATTCTAATGCAGATGTCTTTACTATAGAATGACTTTTGTTCCTTTGGGTAGATGCCTAATAGTGCTATTGCTGGATCAAATGGTAGTTCTACTTGTAGCTCTTTGAGGTATCTCCAAATTCTTTTCCACAGAGGTTGCACTAATTTGCAGTCCCGCCAGCAGTGTAAGAGTGTTCCTGTCTCTCCACGTCCTCGCCAGCATTTGTTGCTTTGAGATTTTTTGATAAAGGCCAATCTTACTGGAGTTAAGTGATATCTCATTGTGGTTTTGATTTGCATTTCCCTAATGATTAGAGATGTTGAGCATTTTTTCCTATGTTTGCTGGCCATTATTCTGTCTTCTTTTGAAAAGTTTCTGTTCATGTCCTTCACCCATTTATGGATGGGGTTGTTTGATTTTTTTCTTGTTGATTTTTTTGAGTTCTAGATAGATTCTTGTTATCAGCCCTTTATCAGATGTGTAGAGGGCAAATATTTTCTCCCATTCTGTAGGTTGTCTGTTGCTCTAATGATCGTTTCCTTGGCTGTACAAAAGCTTTTTAATATGATCAGGTCCCATTTATTTATTTTTGTAGCTGCTGAGATTGTTTTGGGGGTCTTCTTCATAAATTCTTTGCCTAGGCCAATGTCTGAGAGAGTCTTCCCTACATTTTTTTCTAGGATTCTTAAGGTTTCGTGCTTTAGGTTTAAGTCCGTTATCCATCTAGAATTGATTTTTGTAAGAGATGAGAGGTGGGGATCCAGTTTCAATCTCTGCCTTTCGACTGCATCCATCCACATGTAATGCTACTATCGTTAGAGTTGGATTTATGTCTGCCATTTTATTTTTTTGTTTTCTTTATATCCCTTGCCTTTTCTGTTCCTCTGTTCTTCCTTTACATCTTTTACACTAAATGAATATTTTCTAGTGTAACATTGAAATTACTTTAATAGCTTTTCACTGTTCTGTTTTAGTGACTGCTCTAGGCTCACCAGGTAGGTCTTATCAGAATCAACTTCAAATTTACACTAACTTAATTCCAGTGAGATATATAAATGTTACTTCTACACAGCTCAATTCCCTCTTCTCCTTTTTTGCACCATCTTGGTTATATGTATTACATGTACATATGTTGCAAACCCAATAATACGTTGTTGTAATTATTACTTTATATAGTTTTATGTCTTGTAAAGAAGCTGAGAGAAGAAAGGAGAGCAAGTATATGTTAACAGGTTTTGTTAACGAACCCACAAGGGAGGTTCACTGTTGCTCGCTGCGCAGAAAGCCAATTACTGAGACAATAAGGATTGTTAAGAAGGAGGATTTATTGCAGGGGATGCATCTTCTGGGAGGAGGGAGGTACGGACTGCCTCAAATCTGCCTCCCCGATCAACAGGGTCAGGGGTTTTCTGGAGGTGACATGAATAATGCATGAAGGAGTGAGCATCATTACACGTTTGGGGTGGAGTGCAGGGCACACAAACGCAGTGAGAAATCATGCTAGTACATACATCGCATGATCAAAAAATGGCTGATAAGTCCCTCCCAGGGTGGGGATTTTAGAATTATAATGAGATAGGGGTTAATACTGGTCTTTTTTTCAGCCTCGTGCACAGGCTCAATGAGTCCTTGGGCACAATCTGTGGTAGAGTATCACTTATCTTGTCTTCTCCAGACAAACAGGTGGTATAAGGCTTTGTAGTTACCTCGAGACTGCTAGGAGGCTCTGCTCTTTCTGGTAAAGAAACTCAAAAGGGAATGCATCAGTGCAACAGAAAGTTACAAAGTTCTGGTCAGCAAATCTTACTGACCTGGGAATTTGAAACATAAGAAAAACACACACACAAAAAAAAACCTATAAAAAATGTTTTCTTGCTTATAGAGCTGGTTGTAATTTTATTTTATTAACTTTCTTATTTATCATTTCTGGTTCTCTTTGCTTGTTCCTGTGGATTTCAGTTCCCATTTTGTCTCACTTTCTTACTCCAATGCAGTTTTGCTCCCACGCACCTCCTGTGTGCTATTGTGTCAAAGCATGTCACGTTTCTACGTGTCATGATCCCCACAATATAATTATATACAGATTGTTTTTAAAAATTGGTTAAGAGAAGGAAAATAAACATGCATTTATACTGCCTTTCATAACTGTATAACTGCCTTTACCGGAGCTCTTTGGGTTTTTTGGCGTGTGGATTCGATTTATTGCCTGAGGAACCTCCCTTAGTGTTTCTTGTAAGGTAAGTTTGCTAGCAACAAATTCTCAGTTTTTGTTTATCTGGGAATGTCTTTGTTTCGCCTTCACTTTTGAAAAAAAAATTTTCTGGGTATAAGGTTCTTGGTTGGTAGTTTTTGTTGAAGCACTTTGAATATGTTGTCCCACTGCCTTATGGCCTTCATTGTTTCTAACGGGAAGTCAGCTGTTAATCTTATTTGGTGTTCCCTCACATGTGATGAGTTATCTTTCTCTCGCTGCTTTCAAGATTTTCTCATCTTTGGGTTTCAACATTTTTCTTTGATGTGTCTTTTTGTGGACCACTTTGCATTTATCCTACTTGGAGTTCATTGAGCTTCTTGAATGTGTTCATTTTTTGTCAAATTTGCAAAGGCTTCGACAATTAATTTCTTCACCTTTTTTTATTTGTTCCTTTCTCTCTTCCCTCTCCTTCTGTTGCATATATTATTATGCATATGTTGGTGCACGTAGTTGTGTCCCACATTTCTCCAAGGCTCTGTTCATTTTTCTTCATACTTTTCTCTCTGTTCTTGAGACTGTAAAATCTCTATTTTCTGCCTTCAAATTCACTGAATCTTTCTTCGGCCAGCTCAAATCGGTTGTCAATTCCTCTAGTGAATTTTTCATTTTAGTTATCGTACTTTTCAACTCCAAAATTTCCATTTAGTTCTTTTTTTATAATATCTTCTTACTGATATCGATGAGACATGGTCATCATAACTTCCTTTCTTCTTTAAGCATGGCTTCCGTTATTTCTTTGAACATACTTATAATGGCTGCTTTGAAATCTGTGTAGGTCTGACATCTGAGCACTCCCACAGGCAGTTTCTGTTGACTGCCTTTTTCCTGTCAATGGGTCACACTTTCCTGTTTCTTTACAGATCTTGAAATTCTTTTTTGGAAAATGAACACTTTAGATGATGTACTATAGCAACTTTGGACCCTGATTGCTACTAAAATCTCCCCATTGCTTCTGAGAGCACCATTAGGTTTGAATTTCCCTACGCTCTGTTCTAAATAAAATCAGTTCCTTTGGGGACAACTTCAGAGATCTGTGTTTTTAAGACCTGTCCCTCTCTTGGGAAAAACCTCTGGGACATTGCTCTGAAGCTGGGGGTGGGGACAATGGCCCACTTCTTCCAGAGTAATGCCTTTGTTTTATGAGCAGGGCTGTGGGTGGGGGCAGCAGTCTCTGGTTTTCTCAGCTTGCATCTCTAGGCATGGAACCTCTGCCCCAAAAAGTGAGCTGATGCAAAAGCAATCAGGGCCTAAATGTTCTCAGCCTGCTGCACGTGAGGTAGCCACCACCCTATGAATGGGGACTGAGTAGAGGAAGGAAACCCTCAGTCTCTCAGCCACACCTGCCTGGAGTTTAGCCTCTGCAGCATGTGGCTGGGGAAGGATGACAAATGCTGGCAGCCTGCCCTTCCTGGGGAGATGGCGTACCCCATCACTAGGAGCTGGGGGACAAGGACTCCCATCTTCTTGGCCATGGCTGCTTAGAGTGGAGCTTCCATTACAATAGTGAAACGAAGAGAGAAAGAGTGGATTGTGTCTCAAGTTCCACAGATTCACTGCCTTACCTAGACTTAGTAGATTTTCTGGAATAAATGTTTCTTCATTTGCCCTTAGGACAATTTCCAGAGACCACAAATGATTGTTTTTTCATAATCGTCACCAATTGTTTTCACTGGGAAGCTGGTCTGCAGAGTTCCTGTCATTCTGGAAGTGAATCCCCTGCATACCTCCTTATGACCCAGCCTCTAAAATCACGAAGCACCCACTGCTGCCCAGACTCAAAGGGAGCAGTCAGGTTCTCACCTCGTAATGGGAGGAGAACCAAGGAGTTACAGCCAGTTTTAAAAACTTCCACAAGCCATGTGCCAGGCTCTGCTCTGTGCACTTGACGTGGATTATCTCAACCAATCCTCCCCACGCCCTGAGAGGCAGGTGTTATTATCTTTTCCATTCTATAGAGGGGGGAAGGAAGGTACAGATGGGTGAAGGTCACACAGTTCAAGGTGACAGAGCTGAAATACAAACTCCAGCAGTGTGGCTCCTTGAGGCCCCCAGCAATCTGAAGAACTGATTACGATTCTGGTCTTACAGGTAAAGAAGTTGAGGCCCAGTGAGACATGGGCATATGTACGACAGTTACTGCGCATGCACTCTGAGTCGGGTCCTGGATGGAAAGGAACAGAACTAGGATACAAAGATGACCCAGACCAGGTTCTAGTCTGCCCAACAGAGCTTGTGGGCTGGCGACAGATACACAAACATGCACCCCTGGCTGCATGGAGCCTCCATTCAGGGGGGTACCGTGCTGCTTAAGTGTGGGTTGTGGTCCCAGCCTCCCTGGCTACAAGTTCAGGCTCTACCGCTCACTGGCTGTGTGACCTTGGACTACTTAACCTTTCAGGCCTCAGTTTCCTCACCTGTAAAGAGGAGAGATAATAATACTACCTATCTCATAGCATTGATTATATGAATTAATACAAATAAAGGGGCCGGGCACGGTGGCTCATGCCTGTAATCCTAGCACTCTGAGAGGCCAAAGCGGGAGGATCACTTGAACTCAGGAGTTTGAGACCAGCCTGAGAAAGAACGAGACCCTGTCTCTACTAAAAATAGAAAAATTAGCTGGGTATGGTGGTGCGCACCTGTAGTCCAAGCTACTCGGGAGTCTGAGGCAGGAAGATCACTTGAGGCCAGGAGTTTGAAGTTGCAGTGAGCTGCGATGACACCACTGCACTCTAGCCCGGGTGACTGAGCAAGACTCTGTCTCAAATAAAAATAAATAAATAAATGGCTCACAGCAGTGCTTGACACACAAGAAATGCTCAATAAATGTTAGCTGTTTTTATTATCTAACTTCATGCAACCTGTGTGTGCCCAAAAAGAGAGAGAGGGGAGAATGATGCACGCGGTGTGGGCGATTCTGCCTGGACACGATCCCATCTGTGAGCAAGACGTGGGGGTGAGGATCCACTGTTCAGAATCCCACACAGCTCTGAGAGAGAACAGAACCCTAAAATTATAGTCTGCAAATGTATGTAATCACTACCATATACTGCCCGTCTTTATGGTCAAGTGTATTCATGACTGCAAAGGACCATATTTAGAAACCTGCCCATATTGTACTTTATGGGCAACTTAAAGGATTTTTAGGAGTGTTTTTAAAATGCGTTTATTTTTATAGTTTTCTCTCGTATTAGAATCTAACTCCCACATGAAATGCTCTCCCACAGCGACTATATTTCAAAATGACAAGTGCTAGAATGAACAGGTGAGGGTTTTCCAAAGGTGGTCGTGCCGGTGGTTGGGGTGGGGCAGGCAAAGCTGGACTCCAGCCTGGGGACCTCGAGTCCGGTGCTCTTTCTCCCACAGTCTGGCCGGGGTTGGGGAAGAACTCCGACATTCTCCCGGGGACCCTCTACCTCAGCTCCTGGCTCCCTACTCGGAAGGAAGGGGCGGGTCCTCGAGGGTCCCCAGCAGAGGTAGAACTGAGTCTCCACCCTAAGGGGGTGTTTGTAATGAAGGGGAAAGGGAGATGTGGATTCTAACCCCAGCATCACAGATGGCTTTGTGTGACCTTCCTGAGCCTCCGCCTCGGTCTGTATAAAACGGATGTAATGACACCTATCTTGGTGTATATTTAGTATATTTAAGTATTCTGCACACAGCAGGCGCAAAAGCGCATATTCCCTTCCTTCTGCCCCGCCTATGCAGGCTGGGTGGGTGCTGGATGCAATGTAGCTTTGGGACAGCAGGTGGCGCTGCAGCCCAAGAAGCAGGAAACAAAATGGGTTAAAGGTGTGTGCGTGGAGGATTGATAGCTGGGGTCCCGTAGGCCCAGATTGGGGCATCCAGAGCAGAGGCAGGAGTCCAGGCCACGCGAGTGGTAGCCTGCGCCCCACCTGTGCAGACACATCCAGAGGCTCACACGTGTGCATAACCAAGTATCAACCTTGCCCCAGAAGGAGGCCTTTCATATACGATCTTGAATTCTCACAATTGCCCTATAGCTAGTGCCATCATAGTGCCAAAACGATCCCATTTTACAGGTGAGGAAACTGGGCCAAGAGAGGCAAAGTGACCTGTACTAGGTCACACAGCAAGTCCATGGCAGAGGCGGGATTTGATCTATGCCTATAATGATAGTAGCAGCCAACCCCCATGTAATTTCTGCATGTACTAATACTGTCCCAAGCACTTCTGCACCAATGAACTCATTCAATCCTCATGACAGCCCGATGAGGTGGGTATCAGTATTTTTAGTCTCCTGTTACAGAGGAAGAAATGGAGGCACTGAGAGGTTAAGCAGCTTGCCCGAGGCCACACAGCCAGAGTGGGAGAGCTAAGATTTTGACTGCAGAGTCTGCTCTAAACCACCCCACTCTCCTGGCTGCCAGGAACAGGCATATAGGTGTGCACAAACACACCCCCATGTCACACTCACGTGCTCACTCAGAGCCAGCCTCCAAGTTGTACAGAGGACATGATCCCCTGGGTGCTATGACGTGAACAGGGCCACAGGCACACCCCTCTTTCAGCCCTGGCACCACTCTCCTGTCTGCCACCTCAGCAGCCAGTCCCTGGTGGCAGCCTCCCCTGCTAAACTCTCCTGCTTCCCCAGGACAGCCTCACCCCTGCAGCCTCCCAGAGGCCATGGTGTCGCCTCTTGCATGGCAGCTTAACCTGTTCGGCGAGGGGCAGGAGCTCTCTAGCTGCTGGGGCAGGACAGGCTGGAGCCGGGGCAGCAGCGCAGCAGTGACCACGGAGGAGGCTGTGGCAATGTCCAGGTGAGCGAGGATGGGGGTGGTGTGGCCCCAGGTGGTGGCTTTGGTGGTGGGAGGAAGTATTGGGATTCTGGTTATGTTTTAAAGGACAGGCTAGCAAGATTTGATGAATCTGATGTGCCGGGATGAGAGAAATTCATATATATATATATGTAATAAAATATAATAGAGATCATTTCATTACAAGGTCTTAGTTATCGAATGTTGCATAGCTAATTAACCCAAAACTTAGTGGCTTAAAATGACAGTAAGCATTTGTATCTCAAACCATCTCTGTGGATCAGGAGTTCAGGAGCTGCCTAGCAGGGTGGTTCTGGCTCCGAATTTTTCGCAAGGCTGCAGCAGTCCGAAGGCTTGATGGAGCTCGGGGAGTCACTTCCAAGACGGCTCACGGCTCATGCACAGGCTGCCGGCCATTACCAAAGACCATCAATTCCTGTCCTCAGGCTGCTTGAGTGCCCTTGTGACATGGTGGCTGCCTTCCCCTGGAGCCAGTGACCAAGAGAGTGGACAAGATGAAAGCTGCAGTGCCTTTTATGACCTAGCCTCAGAAGTGACATTCTTTTTTTTATTATTATTATTTTATTACTTTTTTTTTTTGAGACAGAGTCTTGCTCTGTGGCCAAGGCTAAAGTGGTGTCATTATAGCTCACTGCAGCCTCGAACTTCTGGGCTCAAGCAATCCTCCTGCCTCAGCCTCCAGAGTAGCCGGGAGTACAGGCACTTGCCACCACGCCCAGCTAATTTTTTTATTTTTTGTAGAGACAGGGTCTCACTCTTTCTCAAGCTAGTCTTGAACTCCTGAGCTCAAACAATCCGCCTGCCTCAGCCTCCCAGAGTGCTAGGATTACAGGCGTGAGCCACCGCGCCCAGCCTGCTTGTGGTTTTGATTCGCATTTTCCTAATGATTGGTGGTGTTGAGCATCTTTTCGTGTGCTTATTGGCCATTTGTACATCTTCTTTGGAGAAATGTCTATTCGAGTCCTTTGCTCATTTTTCCACTAGGTTATTTGTCCTCTTGTTGTTTTCCCTTTCTTTGCACTTAAATGCCCTGCAAGCTGAGACAAACCACTCATTTGGGCTCTTCCTTCTCTCCCTGGCCCCCAGTCCATGCCAGGCCCTGCCCTAAATGCTGCAGATGCTGTTGGGAGCAAAACCCAAAGGCTCCTGCCCCGTGGGGCTTGCTCTCCCGTGGGGCAACCAGACACTAACACCATGTCAGATGGTGACAGAGCAGGTTTTATGTCAGGGGACATCACCAGGCAGCCTCAGGCCCCATCCAGCCCTTGTGCCTGGCATGTAAGCCCCTCACCGCATGTTTGAAAAGTCTAGAGTTTCCAGCATTTTGCAAAACAAGGAGAGTTAGCATCAAAATCTACATTTATACCTTCTCTTGAAAAAATGAAAGCTCTGACCACTCAGGCCTGTTTTCCCACCTGGCAGCTGTCACCTGGATCAAGTTGATATCCCTAGAGTGTTGGCTGCTGCTGGCTCAGGCAAAGGGAGCTCCTTTGCCCAAGGTAACTCCAAAGCTACTCCAAAGATTGGTCATTGCAGGGTACAGAGGCCTGACCTCCCTGCCTCACACTGTGGCGTGTCTGAAGGGCTGTCCCAGCTCCAGATCTCCCGATGGGACTGGCCAAGGCCCCTATTTCAACTGCCTGAGCCCACCTCCCGCGCTCCCCCAAGATCCCAAGAGCACACCCTGGAAAGCCACCTGCGTGCAGATGTCCATCTCAGGTCTGTCTCGCCAGCTCCCCACCACCTGTGCCTGCCCCGCCTGGCATTTAAGTTGTCACCCCAGTTATGTCCTGGCCTCCCCATAGTGATGGCAACAGGAGGAGCTAACACATCTAAGGCAGGGGCCATGTGCCGGGCGCTATTCTCATATATACATGTGTGTTCATCTAGCCTGCACCATAATCCTACGATTATCACATCCTTATAAAAATGGCTAAATGTTTTTTAAAAACTAACAATACAAAGTGCTTGAGAGAATGCAAAATGGTACAGCTTCATTGGGAAACAGCCATTTTTAAGTTATAAATACACTTAAAATATGACTCAGTAATTCTACTCCTAGGTATCTACTCCAGAGAAATGTCACCTCATGTCTTCACAAAGACCTATACGCACATGTTCATAGCAGCATGATTTATAATGGCCAAAATGTGGAAATGACCCAAATGCCTTTCAGCTGGAGAGTGGATAAATTGCAGTGTGTACACACAACGAAATCCTACTCAGCAACAGGAAGGCACAGGCTTCTGATGAACGGAACAACGTGGGCGAATCTCGCACGCGCTGTGCTGCGTGAAAGAGGCCAGACTCTAGAAAGCTACACGCTGTAGGATTCCGTCTGTGTCCTGTTCTTGCAAAGGCAAAACTGTACACAGAAAACAGAGCATGGATGCTGGGTACATTAGTTTGCCAGGGCTACTGTCACAAAGTGCCGCAAACTCAGTGGCTTAAAACAACAGAAATTTATTCTCCTACAGTTCTGAAGCCAGAAGTCTGAAACCAAGGTGTCGGCAGGGCCACCGTCCCCCAGAAAGCTCTAGAGGAGGGTCCATTCCTTGCTGCGTCCAGCTCCTGGTGGCTCCTGGCGTTCCTTGGCTTGTGGCCACGTCATTCCAACCTCCGCCTCTGTGGTCTCATTGCCTCTTCTGTGTGCTTGCCTCTCTTTTGTAAGGACACTTGAGATGGCATTTAGGGCCCACCCGGATAATCCAGGCTAATCTCCTCATCAAGATTCTTAATTTAATTACATCTGCAAAGATCCTTCTTCCAAATGAGGGAAGATTTACAAAATTCAGGGGTAGGACTCAACGTCTTTGGATGCCGTTATTCAATCTACTACGGCAGGGACTGGGGGAAGGGCGCTGACTCCAAAGGGGCATCAGGGAACTTTTCACGGTGGCAGATACATTCTGTATGTTACTGCGGTGGTGGTGACGTAACTTACGCACCCATCAAAACCTACAGAACTGCGCACGATTCCCCCGAGGGTCCCAGCTGCGGCTGGCAGGACTGGGGAGGCATGGGGCCGGGCTGGGACCAGAGCCTGTGCTCAGTGTAATCCATGCGCTATTAATTATTTCAGGGGAACTGAGGTAGGGTGTGAGTTCAGGATCCCACAGCTGGTAATTAAGCAAAAAAGTTTCAAAATGTCAGGAATACATGAGCTCTCCCACAGCGGTGACATTTCACGATCCAGAATTCCGTGAGGGTGAAGATGCTGCCCACTTTGGAGCCAAGAGGGCAGTTGTCTGGGATGCCCTGGCTGGGTGGGGGAGGGGAGAGGGTGATGGGGACGGATGAAAATAATGGGGGGGTCTGACCCCTCTCCCCACAGAGCACTCACACCCTCTCCCTGGGGACAAGGTCTCTGTCCCCTCCATTCACTCATCCCAGCTGATGCCGCATCCCCCCACCAGAGACCTCCCCACCTCCCCTCATTGTCTGAAGGGCTCAGATGGAGGGGCAGCCCATTAACCCCTTCCTGGCCTCATTGCTTCAGTCTGCAGCTGTCACACCCGCGGCCTCAGGCCCGAGCAGGAGAGGACCCGGTAGTTAATCACAATTAGAGAGCAGCGTGTCAGCTGTGAGGCTGGCCTCCTTCATCAGCTGACAGCCGGCCGAGGCCGAGGGGCAACCTGCATCGGCCATGCAGCAGGCTCTGAGACCCACACAGGCAAAGAGAGGACAGTCCCTTCCTGGTTCACTCCTGGAGACCTCCCCAAAAACCCCAGCCAAGCGTCCTCTGTTATCAGAGCTGCATCCAGCAGCTTTCAAACCCGCCAAGTGCCGCCCACCCCCACCAGCCCCTCTGCCTGCTCCTCACATGGTGGCTTCTCCTCTCTGCTGAAATGCCACCTCCTCCAAGCGGCCTGCCCTGGCCTGGCCATCCTGGCCAATGTGTTCCCAATGTCTCTCTATCCCATGCCCTGTCCACCTGTTTTGTTTTTCCAAAGCATGTGTCACTACCCAGAATTGTCTTAGGTATTAATTGGTTTAGTGTGTGGGGGGTTTTTTTTGTTTTTTTGGTTTTTTTTTTGAGACAGAGGCTCACTGTCACCCTGGCTAGAGTGCAGTGGCATCATCATAGCTCATTGCAACCTCAAACTCCTGGGCTCAAGCAATCCTCCTGCTTCAGCCTCCCGAGTAGCTGGGACTACAGGTACGTGCCATGACGCCTGGCTAATTTTTTCTATTTTTAGTAGTGACAGGGTCTCATTCTTGTTCAGGCTGGTCTCGAACTCCTGACCTCAAGGGATCCTTCAACCTTGGCCTCCCAGAGTGCTATAGGATTATAGGCGTGAGCCACTGCACCCGGCCTAGTTTGTATATTGGTTTCCTAGAACTATAGTAACAAATTACAACAAACTGGGTTGTTCAAAACAACAGAAATTTATTTTCTCATAATTCTGGAGGCTAGAAGCCCAAAATCAAGGTGTCAGCAAGGCCATGCTCTCGCTGAAGGCCCTGGGTGGGGATGCTGCCTTGCTTCTTCCCAGCTGTCGGAAGTTGCCAGCAATGCTTGGTGTTCCTTGGCTCGTGCACGCATCGCTCCACTCTCTGCCTCCGTAGCCACGTGGCGTCCTCCCCATGTGTCTGTGTCTAAATTTCCCTTTTACGAGGACACCAGATATTGGATTAGAGCCTGCCCTGATCCAGTATTACCTCATCTTAACTTGACTACATCTGCATAGACCCTGTTTCCATTAAGGTCACATTCCCAGGGTTGGGGCTGGAACATATCTTTTTGGTGGACACAATTCATACCACAACAGTGTGTTTTTCCCTGTATTTTCTAAGAAAGCAGAGCCCCATCAGTTCTTGGCATGGATGTGTTCTCCATGCAGCCATCACTTAACTTAAAAAAAACAGCACATTTTCTCAAAGCTTCTGCCCCAGGCCAGAGCCGGGCCTGGGAAGAGGGAACTCTGGCAGAGCCCAGTGGCAACAGAACCTGCCGTCTGGAGGGGAGCAGAGAGGGAAGCAGGTCCCCCCCTAAAGGTGGCTCCCATGCATCCCCAGGACTGACTCTGGCGTCCAGCTCATAGTGGGCATGGGGAAATACATGTTGGTCTGACAGCTGAGGAAGAGGGAAGGGAAAAGTGCAGCGGGTCCACTGAGTCCAGAGGGACCGACTCAGCCAGGAGACAGAGCTGAGCATTCAGGGAACGCGTGTATGCATGCAGGCAGGCCGGAGAGCGCCAGGTGCTGAGCTGCCTGCAGGTAGGGACAAGTGGCCGGCAAGGATGCTGCCTGGGTAGGGCCACATAAGGCCAGGTCAGCTCAGAGTCTGAACTTTGTCCAGATTGCCATGAGGGGCCAGTAGAGGATCTACAGCTTGGACGCGGTAATGTGAAATATGTATCTAACTGATCTTTTCACTTTTAGTTTTAATTCGGTAGTACATTCACCTGTTTTAAGATTCAACAGGTCTGGCCAGGTGCGGTGGCTCACACCTGTAATCCTAGCGCTCTGGGAGGCCAAGGCTGGAGGATTGCTTGAGCTCAGGAGTTTGAGACCAGCCTGAACAAGAGTGAGACCCTGTCTCTACTAAAAATTGAAAAATTAGCCAGGCATCGTGGCACGTGCCTATAGTCCCAGCTACTTGGGAGGCTGAGGCAGGAGGATCTATTTAGCCCAAGAGTTTGAGGTTGTCATGAGCTACAATGATGCCACTGCACTCTACCCTGGGCAACAGAGCAGATTCTGTCTCAACAACAACAGCAACAAAAGATTCAAGAGGTATAACAGGATATAGCAAGAAATGTCCCTCTTACCCAGCCCTCGGCCACCCTGTTCCCCTCCCGCAGGCAACCACCGTTACCAGTTTCTTCTAGAGGGTCAATGAAAATACAAGCAAATTTCCTCTCTTTTTAAAGAGTGTGTGATCCCATAATTCACACACTATTCTGCACCTCGCTTTTTTAAAATATTGAGGTATAATTTACATGCAGTGAATTGCACCTGTGTAATCAACACCCCAATCATGATATAGAACATCCCCGGCATCCCAAGAAATTCCTGATGCCCCGTCTCAGTCCACCCCCCACCCCAGAGGCAGCCACTGCTCTAGATTAGTTAGTTTCAACTGTTCTAGAATTTCATATAAATGGCATCATTACAACATGTTATTTTGTGGGTCCAGCTTGTTTTTGCTCAGCATGTTTTGCGATTCATCCACGTTGTTGTGTATTGGGTTTGCTCATTTATACTGCAAGGTAGTTTGACTACAGGGATCGCCAATTTATCCATTCACTGATTGATGGATATTGGGCTGTTTCTCGTTGTTCTCTATTACACATTAAACTGTTCTGAACATTTGCATACGTGTCCTGGTGAAGACATATACTTTTATTTCTTTCGGCCAAAAACCTAGGAATGAAATTGCTGGGTCATTGGAGAGCTCTATGTTTAACTTTTTAAGAAACTGCCAAACTGTTTTCCAAAGTGGAATATCTTAAATAGCATTTCGTATCAGCATATTAAGAGTTTCCTCGTGTATGTTTATGGCTGTGTAATGCTCCATGATATGGATGTCCCATAATTTGTATAATCAGTCCCCTAGTGAGGGACACTTAAGTTGTTTCCAGTCTTTTGCTGTCACAAACAATGCTGCAATGAATAACCTTGTACATATGTCACATGTCACATGGGTAAACGCACTCGTAGGACACATTCCTGGAAGTGGAACTCCTGAGTGTGACATAGATTGATGGTTGTCTCCCAATATCCAGGTACTGCTTTTTCCTTTGAAATAGAGTCTCAATTTTCATCAGGATACATGGTGCCTGGAATACAGACCATATTTCTCAGCCTCCCTTGTAGCTTAGTGTAGCCATGTGAGCAAGTTCTAGCCAATGAAATATAAGCAAAAGCATCATATGTGATTTCCAGAAAGGGTCTTTAAGGGAACCTTCCTCCCTTCTTGGCTCCTTTCACTTTTCTAATGACTCTCCATCTAGGGATGCAGATGTGATGGCTGGTGTTTGAACAGCTATATTGGGCCATGAAGTGGAAGACATGTACTGAAGGGGGTGGAGTAATGAGATAGAAAGAGTTTAGATCCTTGAACTGTGGAGCATCATGCCAGCCTCAGACTGCCTACCACTGAGACAGAAATGTCTCTACCTTGTTTAAGCCACTATTATTATGGGTTAACTGTCGCATGCAACCACCAGGTTATAGATCCTGTGCATTTGTAATTTTGAAAAACAGTGTCACAAAGCTTTCCTTTAGAAAGGTCATTTTGGAAGATAGGGTGCAGACAGATTGAGGGGCAAGACACAGGAGACAGGGAGACCAGTGAGAGAACTTGGCAGAAGTCAACGGGGGAGAATAACAAGGCCTGAACACATGTGGGAGTGATTTAGGTGGGAGTGGGGCAGCCAAATTCTCTCCACATCTAAAGCAGAGAATGATAAACTGGAAAGGATGAAAAAATGATTCGACAGGAGTCCCCACCCCACCCACAGCCCACGCTTCCGGGTGGCCCTGTGCCGTCTGACCTGGCCCACTTCTCTACACCACTGCTCACCTCCACCCCCTTGCACGGTAAGTACTGCCGCCCCGCAAGTTGCTTTCCCAGGGTGCACCTCACTTGCTCTTATGCACCCCCTCTGCACCTGCCAAACCCTCTTCCTGCCATGCCCTCATCTCCCTTGCCCCCACCCCTTCACCTCGTCTTAGACTGCGCTTCCTCCAGTGAGCCCTCCGGGACTCCCTGCTCTCCCGAAGGGTCCCCTGTGCTGCGCCTCCTCTAGCGTTCTCCTGGCTGCATTATCATCGCCTGTTTATTTAATACAAAGCCGTCTGCTGCACGCGGCTGAGCGCCCTTCCCTGGTGAGGATGGGAACCCAAAGGGGCCCAGCTCCGGACGGGGCATTTAGAAATGCGGCCCACCCGCCCTGTCTCAGCGCTGGACCCCGGCTCACGCAAGCTGTATATTGTTGAGGGAGTGAACGAATGCATGAGTGAGTGAACGAATGAATGAGGTCCCCACCAGGGGGCGATGGCGCTTTGCCACAGAGCCCAGGGCGGGGAGAGACAGGAAAGCCGCTTTCCCACCGCCCCCTCCTCTGCGGGTCTCGGGGACCCCCTCCCCAGCCTCACTAGGGAATCGCCTGGCCCCGCCCGCCCCCTCCCTGCCTCAGATAATTAACTCGAACCAATAAAACGCTGATTGCGGCGCCTTTGTACGCGCCGCCTCGGCATTGTCATGGAAAACGGGGTCCCCTCCCCACCCGGGCTGCCCGCCCCTCCCCGGCCCCCGCAGCTGGCCCGGAGTCGGCCCTAGCCACCTGGACGGGAACGGGGGACCCCGAGCCGTCCGGCGCCCCGTCCATCTGCTCCCCACCCCCACCCCCACCGTCAGCTGCGGACCCGGCCCAGCCGGGAAGGGTGGGCGAGGGCTTCCTCCCGAGCCTCGGCGGCCGCACCTCGTCCCTCCCACCCGCCCCGCCGCCCGAAGGGCGCGCGCACCCGGGATCCCGGCCCGCACGCCCGCCCGCCCGTCCCCGGAGCCGGCGCGGTGGAGGTGCGCTCCCGCCGGAAAGAAGAGCAGCAGTGATGAGAAGCCAACAGCACAGAAGGGAGCCCCCACCCCCCAGTGCCCCCACCCGCGAGATAACCTTACGGAAATATTCTGTCATATAAATATATATCTATTTAAGAGGCTACAAATAACACAAGAAAGCAAGTTGGACGTAACCAATTTAAACTGCGGTGGGGTTTATTTTACAGGATTGTTTCCCCTTCATCGTTCCCCACGACTGTCGGGGTGGGGTTTTGTCCCCGTGCGCACTCATCGATGTATGTGCGTTGCAGACGTATGACCCTGCATGGAGTCGGGCTCTCAGCTATGGCTCGCTTTATCTTACATTACATTACGAGTAACGTGGCGGAGATCTTTTCACCGCAGGGTTGTTGAGGAAACAAGGGTCCTCTCTGCTGCCTGCCAAAGCACCAGCTCCCACCCCAGCCGCTCAGCCTGGGTGTGACCTGCTGTCCCGCCTGTGTGCCTGCTCGCTAGGGCGTTCGTTGTGGGTAAAGGCTCTACCCTGTGTCCCTGTGTGAATGAGGGTGGGGTGGGGGCTGGGCGTCCCTGGGCTCTGCGTGTCGGGGGTGCCTGGGAGGTCTGTGAGCTGCCTGTCATCAGAGAGAAGTATAATAATAGTAACAACGATGATAAAGAAAAAAATATCCGAGCCTTGGAAATAATATAAAAGTGTGTCTGTGAGCCCTTTCAATATCACCCTAAGGCACCAGTTCTTTTTTCTACCCCCAAGGAGCAGAGCGTTGGTGCTCTGAGCTAAGGCTGTTGCTAGGAGGTCCTTAGCAGCTTCTTTGTGTGTCTAAAAAGTTTTCTTTCCTGACATGGAGCCCACCCAAATTTGGGGTCAAAGGTGGCAGCTTCCAAGACCTCAAGCTTGGAGGCGTATTCATTTTCTGGGGGTGTGTAACGAAGAAACCGCAAACTACGTAGTTTAAAACAACAGAAATTTATTGTCCCACAGTTCTGAAGGCTGGGAGTCTAAAACCAAGGTGTCAACAGAGCCACGTTCCCTCTGGAGGCTCTGAGAATCTGTTCCATGCCTTTCTCCTAGCTTTTGATGGTTGCCCCAAATCCTTGGC